>JASANA010003701.1:0-11279 GCA_030248095.1 Ptycholaimellus sp. GST1_10
CCTACGAAAGAGAATCTCGCTATGTTCCTGCTGTTACACCACATCAAGTTTGTTTTTTGAAAAAACAATCCAATTCAAACAAAACAGTTCTGCCTGCATAGTTGGAACGAATGGTGCGCTTTCGTGACCTCCTCTCCGCCCATCCCTACAAATCTGCCCAGCTATGGAAGGAGGGTCGCCTGGACATTGCGCCTCTCTACCGGGGCCATGTAGGCTTTCTTCTTGGAAGTTACTTTGAGGGGTTCATGGGGGAGCTATGTTCAGGTGTGGTCGGCTCTACTGGGCGTAACGCCAAACCTCATCCGACGCTGCGCTGAGGAGCTGGATGTTGTCTCCATTACACCCACAGATCGACAGATTGAGGTTCCTTCCAATCATACATCAGTCAAACAATATTTTAATCTCACTAAGAAAAAATTAGTGCACAATTATTAAACCTTAAGCTCGAAGTTAAACTTTAAATTCAATAATTGTGCACTAATTTATTTTTAGTGCGATTAACCTCCTGTCCGCCCATCCCAATAAGTCATCAGTCTAAAAGCAAAGATTTTAATCGCACTAAAAATAAATTAGCGCACAATTATTGAACCTAAAGCCTATAAATTCAATATTTGTGATCTAATTTATTTTTTGTGGGAGATTTAGAATAAAGTGCATTTTCAAAGGTGGACGCTCCTCGCTGCCACCAGTACGACCCTCTGATGAGCTCCCCGGAAGCCCAGAAGGCCCTGAAGGACCTGCTGAAGGCCTGGGTGAACTCCCATCCGCAGTACGTCTACTGGCAAGGCCTCGACAGCTTAGCAGCCCCCTTCCTCCACCTACACTACGCCAACCTCCCACTGGCCTACGCCTCACTCACGGCCTTCGTCCCCCGCTACCTGCACAACTTCTTCAAGCACGACAACTCGGCCATCATTCAAGGTTTACATGGGGATTTTATCACTGTTTCCCCCAGGAAAAGGAAATGTTTCTTTTATATTACCCTATTAGCTTTTTAAAAGGGTATTTTTCAAAACACTTTTCCTAGCCTTCAAAATTTTCAAGTATTTTATGCCGCAGAATCATCCGCAGGACTCGTTCTGCAGAGTATTTGGCGGTTTTCAATCACCTGATTGCCTTCCACGACCCGGAGCTGGCCATGCACCTTAAACACATCGACTTCTTCCCTGAGGTTTTGCTAGACCTTAAAATCCACTTTGTTCAAGCCAAGAAATTAGTACTTCAGCTGTACGCCATTCCCTGGTTCCTGACGATGTTCGCTCATGTCTTCCCGCTCGGCAAGCTCTACCACCTCTGGGACACGCTTCTCCTGGGCGACTCCTCCTACCCTCTCTGTGTGGGCGTGGCCATCCTTCACCAGCTTCGTCCTCTCCTCCTCAGTCAAGGCTTCAATGAAAGCATCCTCCTCTTCTCCGATCTCCCCGGTTCCCCCTCTTCCACCTCTCCCCTGCTTTCCCATCCACCAATAAGGCAAGGGTGTTCAGAGGTAGACATCGAACGGTGCGTGGAGGACTCCCTGGTCTTCTTCGCCGGCACCCCTCGCAGCATCGTCTTCCGAGCTCAGGGCCCGCCAGAGGAGACGGCGGCCGAAGGACGCCCTCTTAGGACAGGGACCTTCACCCCGGCTCAAGAGCAGGCCAGTCTTGCCGCTCTAGTGCTAATCTTGCCCCGTCTCTTTGGATCTAGGAAATGTCTGGAACTTGAGGAGAGGACGGGCCTGTCAGTAGCGGAGCTGAAGATGGAGCCCTGCTCTAGGCTAAGTGCTGCAGAACTCCTGAGCATAGCTGAGGACGAGGACCAGAAGCTGATTGTCCTGGATGCTCGGCCTAGTGAGGAGTTTCTCAAGGGCACCTTTCCAGGCATTTTTGCAGTCCGCTTCAATTCCTCGCTCCGATCTAGGGAGAGAGGGGAATTGAAGGCAGCCTGAATATAGCTTGGGAGGTAGGAGCGACTGAGGAGAGCCATCAGCCGAATCTGCAGCCCCTATTTGAGGCTCAGCTGGGACAGGCTTTGATCGTCATCCTGCACAGGAACCAGAACATTGCAATTTCTGTAAGCTTTCTGCTCTGAGTGTCAATTGAATGGCTTTGAATGTTTTTTGCCAGTTTGCGGAGATGCTGCTGAGGAATGAGGTCCGCCGTGTTTGCATCCTGCATGGTGGGGTGGCCGTACTGCGCAAGGCTAATCTCCTTGTCGTCCCACAGCCCAACATTCAGTGATATCATAATTTATCAAATTTCAAACTTTTATACTGCGTCTTCAGACATCAACTTCTTGCTGCATTTTCTGTGATAAGAAAAGGCAAGGAAAAAAGGCAGTTTCTCAAAGCAGCGCAATGACTGTTGCCATGGCAGCGCAAGCACTCCTGCCCTGGCCAAATAAGCGGGCCTATCAAACGCGTGCAGCTAACGATCTGCAAGCATGGCAAATCCCGATCCGATGCTTTTAGTAAGCTCCAATAGAAACAGAATGACATATTGGCGATGTAATCTTGTAGGCACTGATCCGCTACCACTGCCGCGAAGGCTACCACCACAGTGGCCTTCGCGTCGCGGAGGAGGCACTGATGAAGTGGGTGAACAACCCGACGCTCTCCTTCTACGCCGCTGTCTGTCACCTCTTGGAAGGCACCTTCTCCATTCATTCTTCCTCTGCGCTTCAAATGAGTCGGCATTTGAGGAGCAGCCCAGAAAGCCCTGCGTCTTCTGGAGCCAATTTCATCGGAAGGCGAGGGTCTGGCCGGAGGCGTCCTCCACGCCATGATCTACGCCCACAAAAGCGCCGCCTCCCCTGGTCTGCCCCCTCTTCCCTCCTTTTAAAGATTTTACAGCGTTTCTGCTGTCTACAGGGAGGGGGATGCCTTTTTCATTGTTGAGAAAGAATCATTAGTTTTATTAGTTTTATTGTTTTTTTATGAGACCTGGATCCTCATACTTGTTTTCATACACCTGACTTTGGGAGCATATTTCTTGAAGTATGCCTGAGAAATGGGCTCCCAAAGTCAGGTGAATGAAAAAGGCCTCAATCCTCCCTGTAAAGAGGCTGACAGCCAAAGAGCGGCAGGAGTGCAGGTTGGCAAGGTTGGCATCCTCCACCTCTCGCCAACTCACTCTAACTCAGGGCTTGCCCACTTGTAGACAAGGAGGCCGTGCTGGCTCTGGAGTCCCGCTGGTCAGAGGAGCGTCGAAGAGGCGGGGACCGATCCAGCTACCACGCGGCCCTCTTCTACGCCCTGCTGGGCAACTGGGACAAGGCCCGCGAGTTCCTGGACAAGACCACCGGCGTCTCCGCTGCCGTCCACATCCTCCTCTTAGTATTGGCCCAGACAGGAACATTGGGGCTTGCAGTACAGCACTCTGCGGGGCTGGGCAGAGATGTGCAGTGGGCGGGACTCGAAAGCAGGCCTCAAAGCCTTCGAAGAAGCCATTCAGAGCGGGGAGCGTCTGGTAGATGCTTGGTTGGGGAAGGCCCACTATCACCTACTGCGACAGAACTCACAGGCCATGCTGGAGGCTCTGGACAATGTTTCTGGCTCCAATCAGGAGACTATGAAGTTTTGAGAGAATGAGGGGAAATTGAAGGCGGCAGCTTTGTCCGTCAACTTCCTGGCCACAAACGTGGAGAAGATGAAGGCGCAGCTGCTGGCGAGGAGCTGGGAAAGGATGGCGGAGGCCGCGGAGCGATGCTTGGTGATAGAGCCGGACTGCATTCAGGCACAGGCTTTCCTGATCCTGAACACCCTCTGCGCCGAAGGACGCTACTCAGAGGTGCTGATCCTATATAGGGCTTTGGAGGGTGATGTATACTAAGGACCTCTGCAATTTGCCAGGCAGCCATTCAGATAGGCAATCTGACCAGTGAGCTGGGTCGCTTGGAGCCGAAGAACCACCGCCTCTACGTCAGCCTGGCACAGCTCTTCTCTCGCGTGGTTCTGGCCATGAATCTCAAGAAGGAGGGGGGTGTAAAGGAGGATTTCTAGAGCGGCGGGAAGCTGAGCATTGTGCAGCAGACGAAAACGCTGCTCGACAAGGCTGTCGGCATCCAGCCTTCGCCTCAGGCCTACGTTCATCTCTCCTTATAGACCTCTTTCCCTTCTCTGTTTCCCAAGATTGGAGTTATTGAGACGGAGTTAGGGCGGCACAATCGTATGCTCGGACAATGGCGCCCTGCCTCCAAGGCCTACAAAGAGGCCATGCAGCTGGAGTCCGCCTCCCCGGAGCCCATGATCGGCCTGGCCTTCTGCCAGCTGCTGGAGGGCAACGCCGAGGACGCCGAGGCCCAGCTGGACTTCATCAAGGCCGCCCACAACCTCGCCAACGCCGTCATACCCGTCTCCTGCCTCTACATCTGGACCAGGCCATGGTTGAGGCTGAATGGAATGAGCTTCATAGGAGCTGGAGCTGCTCGAAGCGATGCTGGGCTTCCGCAAGCGCCAGAGCCCAGCCAATCTGCTGCAGCGCTTCCGCAGCCTCATCTCCGCCCACCTGGCCTCCACCCAGGGCAAGCCCTTCGGCGCCGACTACCTCCAGGCACTGGATCCCGCCTTCCTCCTCCAGGTTTCCTCCCAGCCAATCTGCTGCAGCGCTTCCGCAGCCTCATCTCCGCCCACCTGGACTCCTACCAGGGCAAGCCCGTCGTCGCCTACTACCTCCAGTCACTTGATCACGTCTTACTCCTCCAGTTTTCATCCCGCCAATCTCTCAGCGCTTCCGCGCCTCTCTCCGCCCCCGCCTCCCACGGCAAGCCCTGGCGCCGACTCCTCCGCCCTGATCTCACCTCCCCTCCCTCCAGTTTCTCCCAGCCAATACTGCTGCAGCGCTTCCACAGCCTCATCTCCGCCCACCTGCCTCCTCCACCCCAGGCAAGCCCTTCAGCACCGACTCCTCCAGCACTGACTCCACCTCCTCCTCCAGTTTCCTCCCAGCCAATCTGCTCCAGCGCTCCGCAGCCGGTCTCCGCCACCTCGCCCCCTCCCCCAGGCGCCCCGGCGCCGCCCCCGGCCCCCCCCCCCCCCCCCAGCCAATCTGCTGCAGCGCATCCGCAGCCTCATCTCCGCCCACCTGGCCTCCACCCAGGGCAAGCCCTTCGGCGCCGACTACCTCCAGGCACTGGATCCCGCCTTCCTCCTCCAGGTTTCCTCCCAGCCAATCTGCTGCAGCGCTTCCGCAGCCTCATCTCCGCCCACCTGGCCTCCACCCAGGGCAAGCCCTTCGGCGCCGACTACCTCCAGGCACTGGATCCCGCCTTCCTCCTCCAGGTTTCCTCCCAGCCAATCTGCTGCAGCGCTTCCGCAGCCTCATCTCCGCCCACCTGGCCTCCACCCAGGGCAAGCCCTTCGGCGCCGACTACCTCCAGGCACTGGATCCCGCCTTCCTCCTCCAGGTTTCCTCCCAGCCAATCTGCTGCAGCGCTTCCGCAGCCTCATCTCCGCCCACCTGGCCTCCACCCAGGGCAAGCCCTTCGGCGCCGACTACCTCCAGGCACTGGATCCCGCCTTCCTCCTCCAGGTTTCCTCCCAGCCAATCTGCTGCAGCGCTTCCGCAGCCTCATCTCCGCCCACCTGGCCTCCACCCAGGGCAAGCCCTTCGGCGCCGACTACCTCCAGGCACTGGATCCCGCCTTCCTCCTCCAGGTTTCCTCCCAGCCAATCTGCTGCAGCGCTTCCGCAGCCTCATCTCCGCCCACCTGGCCTCCACCCAGGGCAAGCCCTTCGGCGCCGACTACCTCCAGGCACTGGATCCCGCCTTCCTCCTCCAGGTTTCCTCCCAGCCAATCTGCTGCAGCGCTTCCGCAGCCTCATCTCCGCCCACCTGGCCTCCACCCAGGGCAAGCCCTTCGGCGCCGACTACCTCCAGGCACTGGATCCCGCCTTCCTCCTCCTCCAGGTTTCCTCCCCAGCCAATCTGCTGCAGCGCTTCCGCAGCCTCATCTCCGCCCACCTGGCCTCCACCCAGGGCAAGCCCTTCGGCGCCGACTACCTCCAGGCACTGGGATCACCTCCTCCTCAGGTTCCTGCAGCCGATATCCGAGGCGCTTCCGCGCCGGTCTGCGCCCACCTGGCCTCCCCCCGGGGCAGCCGGGCGCCGCCCCCCCTCCCGCCTTCCTCCTCCAGGTTTCCTCCCAGCCAATCTGCTGCAGCGCTTCCGCAGCCCCTCATCTCCGCCCACCTGGCCTCCACCCAGGGCAAGCCCTTCGGCGCCGACTACCTCCAGGCACTGGATCCCGCCTTCCTCCTCCAGGTTTCCTCCCAGCCAATCTGCTGCAGCGCTTCCCAGCCTCGTCCGCCCACCTTCCCCTCCGCCCAGGGCAGCCCTCGGCGCCGACTACCTCCAGGCACTGGATCCCGCCTTCCTCCTCCAGGGTTCCTCCCGCCACCCCCTCCGCAGCCTCATCTCCGCCCACCTGGCCTCCACCCAGGGGCAAGCCCTTCGGCGCCGACTACCTCCAGGCACTGGATCTCGCCTTCCTCCTCCAGGTTTCCTCCCAGCCAATCTGCTGCAGCGCTTCCGCCAGCCTCATCTCCGCCCACCTGGCCTCCACCCAGGGCAAGCCCTTCGGCGCCGACTACCTCCAGGCACTGGATCCCGCCTTCCTCCTCCAGGTTTCCTCCCAGCCAATCTGCTGCAGCGCTTCCGCAGCCTCATCTCTGCCCACCTGGCCTCCACCCCAGGGAGAGCCCTCGGCGCCGACTACCTCCAGGCACTGGATCCCGCCTTCCTCCTCCAGGTTTCCTCCCAGCCAATCTGCTGCAGCGCTTCCGCAGCCTCATCTCCGCCCACCTTGGCCTCCACCCAGGGCAAGCCCTTCGGCGCCGACTACCTCCAGGCACTGGATCCCGCCTTCCTCCTCCAGGTTTCCTCACAGCCAGACAGCTGCAGAGCTTCCGCAGCCTCATCTCCGCCCACCTGGCCTCCACCCAGGGCAAGCCCTTCGGCGCCGACTTCCTCCAGGCACTGGATCCCGCCTTCCTCCTCCAGGTTTCCTCCCAGCCAATCTGCTGCAGCGCTTCCGCAGCCTCATCTCCGCCCACCTGGCCTCCACCCAGGGCAAGCCCTTCGGTGCGCCGACTACCTCCAGGCACTGGATCCCGCCCTCCTCCTCCAGGTTTCCTCCCAGCCAATCTGCTGCAGCGTTTCCGCAGCCTCATCTCCGCCCACCTGGCCTCCACCCAGGGCAAGCCCTTCGGCGCCGACTACCTCCAGGAACTGGATCCCGCCCTCCTCCTCCAGGTTTCCTCCCAGCCAAACTGCTGCAGCGCATCGCAGCCTCATCCCGCCACCTCGCCCTGCCCACCCAGGGCGAGCCCTTCGGCGCCGGGGCTCCCTGCGGCGCCTGGATTCACCTCCTCCCTCCAGGTTTCCTCCCCAGCCGATCTGCTCCAGCGCTTCTCCGCGGCTCATCTGCGCCCACCTGGCCTCCACCCCAGGGCAAGCCCTCGGCGCCGGCATCCCTCCAGGCACTGGATCCCGCCTTCCTCCTCCAAGATACCTCCAAGCCAATGTGCTGCAGCGCTTCCGCAGCCTCATCTCCGCCCACCTGCGCCTCCACCCCAGGGCAGACCCTTCAGCACCGACTACCTGCAGGCACTGGATCCCGCCTTCCTCCTCCAGGTTTCCTCCCAGCCAATCTGCTGCAGCGCTTCCGCAGCCTCATCTCCGCCCACCTGGCCTCCACCCAGGCAGTCCCTTCGGCGCCGACTACCTCCAGGCACTGGATCCCGCCTTCCTCCTCCAGGTTTCCTCCCAGCCAATCTGCTGCAGCGCTTCCGCAGCCTCATCTCCGCCCACCTGGCCTCCACCCAGGGCAAGCCCTTCGGCGTCGACTACCTCCAGGCGCTGAACTGCCGCCTCCTCCTCCTCGTTCCTCCCAGCCAATCTGCTGCAGCGCTTCCGCGGCTCATCTGCCCACCTGGCCTCCACCCGGGCGACCCTCGGCGCGACTACTCCAGGCACTGGATCCCGCCTTCCCTCCTTCCAGGTTTCCTCCCAGCCAATCTGCTGCAGCGCTCCACAGCCTCGTCACCACCTCCGGCCTCCACCCAGGGCAAGCCCTACTGGCGCGACTACTCCAGGCACTGGATCCCGCCTTCCTCCTCCTGGTTCCTCCAGCCAATCTGCTGCAGCGTCCGCAGCCTCGTCTCCGCCCCACTGGCCCTGCCCAGGGCAAGCCCTGGCGCCGACTACCTGCAGGCACTGGATCCCGCCTTCCTCCTACAGGTTTCCTCCCAGCCAATCTGCTGCAGCGCTTCCGCAGCCTCATCTCTGCCCACCTGGCCTCCACCCAGGGCAAGCCCTTCGGCGCCGACTACCTCCAGGCACTGGATCCCGCCTTCCTCCTCCAGGTTTCCTCCCAGCCAATCTGCTGCAGCGCTTCCGCAGCCTCATCTCCGCCCACCTGGCCTCCACCCAGGGCAAGCCCTTCGGCGCCGACTACCTCCAGGCACTGGATCCCGCCTTCCTCCTCCAGGTTTCCTCCCAGCCAAACTGCTGCAGCGCATCCGCAGCCTCATCTCCGCCCACCTGGCCTCCACCAGGCCAAGCCCTTCGGCGCCGACTACCTCCAGGCACTGATCCCGCCTTCCTCCTCCAGGTTTCCTCCCCCACCCAATCTGCTGCAGCGCTTCCGCAGCCTCATCTCCACCCACCTGGCCTCCACCCAGGGCGAGACCCTTCGGCGCCGACTTCTTCCTCCAGGCACTGGATCCCGCCTTCCTCCTCCAGGTTTCCTCCCAGCCAATCTGCTGCAGCGCTTCCGCAGCCTCATCTCCGCCCACCTGGCCTCCACCCAGGGCAAGCCCTTCGGCGCCGACTACCTCCAGGCACTGGATCCCGCCTTCCTCCTCCAGGTTTCCTCCCAGCCAAACTGCTGCAGCGCATCCGCAGCCTCATCTCCGCCCACCTGGCCTCCACCCCAGGGCAAGCCCTTCGGCGCCGACTACCTCCAGGCACTGGATCCCGCCTTCCTCCTCCAGGTTTCCTCCCAGCCAATCTGCTGCAGCGCTCCGCAGCCTCATCTCCACCCACCTGGCCTCCACCCAGGGCAAGCCCTGGCGCGACCTCGGCACTGGATCCCGCCTTCCTCCTCCAGGTTTCCTCCCAGCCAATCTGCTGCAGCGCTTCCGCAGCCTCATCTCCGCCCACCTGGCCTCCACCCAGGGCAAGCCCTTCGGCGCTGACTACCTCCAGGCACTGGATCCCGCCTTCCTCCTCCAGGTTTCCTCCCAGCCAATCTGCTGCAGCACTTCCGCAGCCTCGTCTCTGCCACCTGGCCTCCACCCAGGGCAGACCCTTCTACGGCGCCGACTACCTCCAGGCACTGGATCCCGCCTTCCTCCTCCAGGTTTCCTCCCAGCCGATCTGCTGCAGCGCTTCCGCAGCCTCATCTCCGCCCACCTGGCCTCCACCCAGGGCAAGCCCTTCGGCGCCGACTACCTCCAGGCACTGGATCCCGCCTTCCTCCTCCAGGTTCTTCCCGCCCGGATCTCTGCTCCAGCGCTTCCGCAGCCTCATCTCCGCCACCTGGCCTCCACCCAGGGCAGACCCTTCGGCGCCGACTACCTCCAGGCACTGGATCCCGCCTTCCTCCTCCTCGTTCCTGCAGCCAGGATACCTGCAGCGCTCGCAGCCTCGTCTCCCGCCCACCTGGCCTCCACCCAGGGCAAGCCCTTGGCACCGACTACCTCCAAGCACTGGATTCCGCCCTCCTCCTCCAGGTTTCCTCCCCAGCCAATCTGTGCAGCGCTTCCGCCACTCATCTGCGCCACCTCGCTCACCCAGGGCAAGCCCTTCAGCGACAACTACCTCCAGGCACTGGATCCCGCCTTCCTCCTCCTGGTTTCCTCCCCAGCCAATCTGCTCCAGCGCTTCCAGCCAGCCTCATCTCCGCCCACCTGGCCTCCACCCAGGGCAAGCCCTTCAGCGCCGACTTCCTTCCAGGCACTGGATCCCGCCCTCCTCCTCCCAGGTCTCCTCCCAGCCAATCTGCTGCAGCGCTTCCGCAGCCTCATCTCTGCCCCCCTGGCGCTCTTCCGCCCCCAGGGCAGAGCCCTTCAGCACCGACTACCTCCAGGCACTGGATCCCGCCTTCCTCCTCCTGGTTTCCTCCCAGCCAATCTGCTGCAGCGCTTCCGCAGCCTCATCTCCGCCCACCTGGCCTCCACCCAGGGCAGAGCCCTTCGGCGCCGACTACCTCCAGGCACTGGATCCCGGCCTTCCTCCTCCAGGTTTCCTCCCAGGCCAATCTGCTGCAGCGCATCCGCAGCCTCATCTCCGCCCACCTGGCCTCCACCCAGGGCAAGCCCTTCAGCACCGACTACCTCCAGGCACTGGACTTCCGCCTTCTTCCTCCTCGTTCCTCCCCAGGCCAATTTGCTCTGCAGCGCTTCCGCCGCCGGCCCTCATCTCCGCCCACCTGGCCTCCACCCAGGGCAAGCCCTTCAGCGCCGACTTCCCTCCAGGCACTGGATCCCGCCTTCCCTCCCTCCAGGTTTCCTCCCAGCCAATCTGCTGCAGCGCTTCCGCAGCCTCATCTCCGCCCACCTCAGGCCTCCACCCAGGGCAAGCCCTTCGGGCGCCGACTACCTCCAGGCACTGGATCCCGCCTTCCTCGCTCCAGGTTTCCTCCCAGCACAATCTGCTGCAGCGCATCCGCAGCCTCCATCTCCGCCCACCTGGCCTCCACCCAGGGCAAGGCCCCCCTTCAGCACCGACTACCTCCAGGCACTGGATCCCGCCTTCCTCCTCCAGGTTTCCTCCCAGCCAATCTGCTGCAGCGCTTCCGCAGCCTCATCTCCACCCACCTGGCCTCCCCCACCCACGGCGAGACTCGGGGGCGCCGACTACTTCCAGGCACCTGAGATCCCGCCTTCCTCCTCCAGGTTTCCTCCCAGCCAATCTGCTGCAGCGCTTCCGCAGCCTCATCTCCACCCACCTGGCCTCCACCCAGGGCAACCCCTTCGGCGCCGACTACCTGCAAGGCACTGGATCCCGCCTTCCTCCTCCAGGTTTCCTCCCAGCCAATCTGCTGCAGCGCATCCGCAGCCTCATCTCCGCCCACCTGGCCTCCACCCAGGGCAAGCCCTTCGGCGCCGACTACCTCCAGGCACTGGATCCCGCCTTCCTCCTCCCAGGTTTCCTCCCCCAGCCAATCTGCTGCAGCGCTTCCCGCAGCCTCATCTCCACCCACCTGGCCTCCACCCAGGGCGAGACCCTTCCAAGCACCGACCCCTACCTCCAGGCACTGGATCCCGCCTTCCTCCTCCAGGTTTCCTCCCACCCAAT
>JASANA010003703.1:0-25217 GCA_030248095.1 Ptycholaimellus sp. GST1_10
AGCGGCTGCAGACCTCGTTCTCCGACCTCAGCCAGGAAGAGCTGGAGCGGACTCTGGGCCTGCTTCAGCTGGAGCGCCGTCGCCGCCACCAATGCCAGACGGAGGGTCACGGAGGACACTCTGAATCCGGCTCCAGCGATGAAAGCTCCGTGGCTTCGGAGGACTCAGACGAGACGGGGAACGTCTACGTCTTGAAGAGTGAGAAGCCCGCCCAACGGAGCCGCTCCGGGAGGCCGTCGTCGGGAGACGAGCCGCCGACGGGAGTCAAGCCTCCGTCGGAGCTCCCCCCACCGCCGGGGCTGCTCTGGGAGCCGACGGCTGAGCCAGCATCAGCACCAAAGCTCCAAGCATGGTCGCTCTGAACATGGATGCCGGTCGGAGGGAGGCCGTCGCTCCCACCATCGCTCCCACCAAGATCGTCGCTCGGACTCCAGCTCAAGAAGCGAAGAGGCAAGCTCTGGCGGAAGTCGGAGCCGTAGCCCGCGACAGAGTCGCCCCTCCGCCCACCATCACCCTGCCAGTCCGGATGAGGGGGAGCCAGAGCCTCCGCCCACCATCACCCTCCCAGTCCAACGGGCTCCCCCCCCCCCCCCCCCCCCCGACGTCATCGAGGAGGCGGAACTGTCTTGCTCTCAGGTTCCCTCTCCTCTTCCCTCAGAAGAGCAGAGGGAAGTTGAGGGCGCCGTGCGTACGCTCGAAATCGACCTCTACGGCTGGCCTCAAGGTCCCTTTCTCTTTCCAACCTTAGTTGGAGGAGGGGAATGAGGGAGAGAGTTGTCAGGAGGCGAGAATGTGTGATGAGCCAATCTATGAGCGCGCCCACGACATCTTTGGCAACCAATTCCACTGACTCCTCCTCTCCTTCTTTCACCCTTAACCCCCCACACTTCTCCTCTTTCGCTGTCTCCTTCCCCAGTTTGCAAGGCGGCCCTGTACGCGTCCGTAGCCAGCCTCAAACTGCACGTTTGTTGAGCCCTTCGCTCCCTCCCCTCCCTACCTCTGCTCAGGCCTCTGATGGGTGCTGTTCACCTTAGTCCTCTGGAGCTTCTCTTGCCTTTGCAAAAATCCGGTCTGCAATTTGACTTGAGAGCTCATATTTCTTCTTCCTACCCGCTCCACCTGAACTGCTGGCCCATAGCCAAAGAATGACTGATCACCTTTTACGCTTCCGCCTATGCCCAGTCTGTTTACTGCCAAGCCACAGGTGTCTGAGCTGCCTCGCTTTTCCTCTCTGCACTGCTTATAGTGTTGGAATATTTGAAAAGAAAACTTTTTTCTCATTTCCACACTAACTCACAAACAAGCAGAAACGAGAATCAAGCAAAATAAGGCAGTTGAAAAAATAGTGAATTATAAACTTCAAATTGTGGAAACACAAATAGAAGAAATTGTTCATCTAACTTTTGGACAACCAGCACTTTTTGCTTAAAAAAGTCAGCAGTCTCTCATTTATTGCTATGCAATACTCCAAGAGACAATTAATTTCTTGGCAAAAATTGAGAGAAATGTTACTCATAAATCAATGATTGGCGCATCTCACAGTTGAAGATTGACTCAAAAATGGAAGAGCTTTTGGCCAGAACGCATCCCATGCCTTCAATTTGGTCCAAGAATTTTCCAAAAAATTGGTCATTTTCGAACTCAATGGATCCCATAGATTTGAGTAAAATTGCCAAAATTGGGCAATTTTTAATTGGCTCCTCTGGCCTCTGGGCACGGAGGCAGCGGCAGCAGTTTCAGGCATGGTCATTCCCTTGGCCATGATAGAGTCCGCCTGGGAACTCCCTCTTGAGTCCCCTCCGGATTGGTCTGGACGGAACCTCCCAGGGAGGTAGCAGAAAGGGCCTCCCAGGAGATCCTTCCTTCAGAACCCCCGGAAGAGGTCAGCCTAGGGCCCCCCGGGGGGTAACTTTTGGCTGATCTCGCGAGGAGCATTTCGGACTTTTTGCCTCCCAGGGGATAAAAAGTCCGACAAACTTTTATGCCCCCCCAGCAGGAAGTTGTATCCGCGGACATCCTTGACATGGATCCAGTCACACAGGGACACCTCTCTATAGATGACATAAATTGTCACACAGAGATACCTTCTTATGGGTGACTTGGATAATCACTCAATGAATTGCTATGAATATTAAATATTTATAGCTAAAGATAAAAAAGGCAGAAAAGAAATAGCCAAACAAGTATATGGCGCAGAGCGCAATAGGTGACCGCGGAGCTATCAACATACCCCATTTTTCAACCTTTCTACCCAAAAAAGTAATGTTTCAAATGCTCCGGGACTTGTTAAATCTCTCCAGATCTTCCTCAAATTTTATTACCTTTCAGGAAAAAAAAGTTTGTCAAAATCCATTGAGAATTGAGCATTTTACAGCATACCCAAATTTTCGACCTTACTATCCAAAAAAGTAATGTTTCAAATGCTCGGAAACCGGTTTCACCCCTCCAGATCTTCCTAAAATTTTATTACCTTTCAGGAAAAAAAATGTTTGTCCAAATCCGTTGAGAATTGAGCCTTTTACAGCATACACAAATTTTCAACTTTTCTACCCAAAAAGTAATGTTTCAATTGCTCGGAAACCGGTTTCACCCCTCCAGATCTTCCTAAAATGTTATTACCTTTCAGCAAAAAAAAGGTTTGTCAAAATCCGTTGAGAATTGACCCTTTTACAGCATACCCAAATTTCCAACCTTTCTACCCAAAAAGGTAATGTTTCAAATGCTCGGAAACCGGTTCCACCCCTCCAGATCTTCCTAAAATAGCATTACCTTTCAGGAAAAAAAAAGTTTGTCAAGATCCGTTGAGAATTCGCCCGGGGACAGCATTTCCAGATACCTACATACATACCTATATGAGGACAAAAGTTTAGTAACCTCTATAGACCGCGGAGCGGCCCTTCGGGCCGCTCCGCGGTCAAAAATATAATTTAATTAAAAAACCCATTTTTATGAAATAATAACTTGCGAATTTATCCATTAGAGAATATTTTTTCTGAATGGGCCAATAAACTCGTAAGGAATCATTTAAATAGGGTTCAATAGTCCTCCAAGACTATAAATTAAAGTTATAAAAATATTTAGATTCTTTTTGGTGCACCTTTTTATTTTTAAATTTTTTTCTGCGGGCTCCATATTAATATAATATTAATTATTGGTTAAATTGCAGACAAGCAAAGCTAGTTCGAAGCTCTACGGCACACCCCAAAGTGTACCCTCACCATGACTCGCATCAAGGTGAGAGAAGGCTACATCACAGTGGCAAAGGAGGGCCATCTGTCAAAACTCAAGTGCATTGGGTGCAACAGACCCCTCCATCAACACTCCAATGCAGCCGTCTGCTGGACTATGAAGTGTGGCGAATTCACCTGCCTATGCTGCCTCCTCCCCGATGAGGCTTTGGCGAAGCTAGGCACAGGTGAGATGGTTGATGCTTTTGCTCAGGGCATGGCCCTGGTAGCAGAGCATCCTACCGGCCATCTCTGCGCCACTTGTGAGTCTCAGCAGGATGAGGCTCAACCCTCCTTCCTGCAAAGGCTAGAGTCCAAGCCTGAGATGTCACACAACCGGTTGTTCGGCTTCTGGCAGAACAACTTCCCCCCAGTGTTCTCGCTGGGCTTGAAGAAGGTCTACACAGAGCTTCTGGAGACCGAAGGTCTTTCCACAGAGGGGATTGACATCCAGCAGAGAAAGCGCCTGGCCCGGGATGGGATGGCCTCATGGTCCTCTTTCCTTCCGGCAGCGCCAAGGGAGGAAGGGGAAACCCTTCCGAAGGTCCCTTCATTGGATTTCTTGAACATGGAACCAGGTCAGCAGGTTGACCTACTCGTCTCAGATCCCCCAGGGACTCCGACTCCGACAGATGACCTCCCTCGAAGTCAAGCCCCTGCACCTCTCTCCCCAGTTCAGGAGGAGGATGCAGCCTCTCCAACAAACTCCACCCACCAACCGCCCCTCTCCTCTCCTCCACCTCTCCCCAGCTGAACCAGAGCCAACTCTCTGGGAGATGGCACAAGGCAGGGAGAGGGATGCGATGGAGAGGGCCCGTGCGGAGAGATTGGAGAAGGAGAGGGAGGAGGTCACGAGACTGGAGAACCAGGCCAGGGAGGATGAAGAGGCGACGAGGAAGGCGCAGCGAGAGCGCAGGGAGAGAGAGAAGCAGATGGAACTCTCCACACTTTCGCTTGCTTCGGCAGAAGAGTATGCCAGGAAGCAGGCGGAGAAGAAGAAGATGGATCATGCCATGTCTCTCACTCTTGCCGCCACTCTGGCCAAGGTTGCAGAAGCCAACGTGGCCAGAGCGGCCAAGGCAGAAGCAGAGGCAGAGGCTAGACATGCCGCTGAACAGGAGGCAGCCTCCGCAGTTCGGTGCCAAGCAGAGCTTGAGGCCCAGAAGAAGGCAGATCAAGCTAAGGCACTCGCAGAGCAATCCAAGCTCTCCAAGATCCAAGCGGAGCAACAAAAGAAGCAGCTCCGATGGGAACAAGAGACCCAGAAGCTGCTGCGAGAACAGCAGCTCTGGAAGGAAACCGCTGAGAAAGCTCAGCGGGATGCTGAGGCGGCCACTAAAGCCAAAGACTCAGCGGAGAGACAAGCACAAGGTGCCCTCAAGCATCTCGCCACTCGCTTGAAGCAGCTCGAGCTCCAACAGCAGGAGCTTGAAAAGAAAGAAGCTGCTGCGAAGGCTCACTTGGAGGCTGAACAGAAGCAACTCGAAAGAGTGGCTCTGACCAGCCATTCCAAGGCCAAAAAGATGGTTGCAGACACTGAGGGTAGGCAACATCTTGCGGAACTAGGGGCGAAGAGCTCTAAGGCCAACCTGGAGGTCACCCAGAAGGGGTAACAGGAAAACTTGGTACAGGGAAAACTTGGTACAGTGGAAAACTTGGTACAGGGAAAACTTGGTACAGTGGAAAACTTGGTACAGTGGAAAACTTGGTACAGCGAAAACTTGGTACAGGGAAAACTTGGTACAGTGGAAAACTTGGTACAGAGAAAACTTGGTACAGGGAAAACTTGGTACGGCGGTTAAAATGTTTATGATTAGACATTTATTTAAACATGCTGGTCTTGTGTGTATAAGACTAAAAACGTGGAACTGCTTTTTGAACAATTCAGAGATCTCCCAGCTGCAGATTTTGCTTGTTTTCAAAGGTACATTCCCATACATTTTGGCTCTGGTGGGCAGATACGAGAAGGTCGTGGTAGGAGAGAGCCAGCAGGATGATGTTAATACGCAGCGTGTTGAGGCACGTAGAAGCATCTACTGTAGAACATTCAAGAGATCTGCCCCGGCGTTGAGCAAAGAAGGGTGAGCAACGACCTTGAAGCTTCTGGAATGCCAGTCATCCTAGAAGATTTTTGCATCCAAACAAAACTAAGCAATCTTTGAACTGCACCAATTATTATTATTAAGCTGTACCAAGTTTTCCACTGTACCAAGTTTTCCACTGTACCAAGTTTTCCCTGTACCAAGTTTTCGCTGTACCAAGTTTTCGCTGTACCAAGTTTTCCACTGTACCAAGTTTTCCCTCTACCAAGTTTTCCACTGTACCAAGTTTTCCCTGTACCAAGTTTTCATGTAACCCCCAGAAGGCCCTCTTCACCCTCAAACAACGTGGAAAGGAGGAAGCCCTGTTCGCTGCTCCTCACCTCCCTCTCACCTCTGCAGCAGAGGCCCAGACGGAGGAAGGAGGAGAGAAGGGAGTGGCTCAGTTGCCACCCCCGGATACAGAGCTAGGAGAGCTGATCAACTACATGGTCAAGCACTGGCCCAAGGCTGGCCATCTGTGCTTGTCCATGTTCGCTTCCTCGCAAGACAAGAAGAAGTGCTATGAGACCACAGTAGCGGATCTCATTCAGGATCTCCAAGAGAAGGAGAAGGGCTTGCAGGAGCTGTTTGGAGAGTTGACTCAGGCACAACTCGAACTGCAGAAACTCCAAGCCCAATGCACGCAAGTGACGAAGTCGGGGAAGCCCTCAGACATGGCCCCCAGCGTCACTCGAGAGACTCAGGCTTCCGACACCTCAGTCTCGGAGCTCCTAGTCGCGACGGGAGATGCGGCTGGCGGTCATGACACCGCCGGGAACCCCTCAAAAGAGCCCCATCCAAGCCGTGCTTGAGGTACTTCCCAAGGCGATCCCACCCCTCCCAGGGATCCGCCTACTCCTGCATCTGGATCCGGAGCAGGAGGTGCCAATGGTGGCACAGGTGGGGAGAAGGAAAGGGATGCCAACCGTCCTCCGCCACCCCCTCCGAAACAGGGAGCCTCTGGAGGAAAGTACCCTCCGGACGACAGTGATGGAAGCAACGATGATGATCCAGACAAGAGAGGTCCCGGGAAGGATCCTCCTGGATCAGGTTGACTTCCAAAGAAGTCACCAAAGGTCCCTGCGGAGGCAGACGTTGCGTCGGACAGGTTTGTAGAGCAAAACCTCTGCCTTCAGGAGGCCCTCACGAAGCTGATCGAGGGACAGACAAGATCGCAAGAGCTGGCAGCCATGCGAGTCTTCCTCCCAACCCTGGAGATACCAAAATTTTCGGGTCTCCAGACAGAGTACCAGGCTTGGAAGTTGGCTTTCAAGAACTTCCTGGATCTGTCAGGCCTCCCAGAGGCCATGTGGATGCAGATGCTGCAGAAAGCGCTCCACAGGAAAGTCCGAAACAAGATTCGACACCTTGGTGTGTCAAAGGAGGAGTGATGGGATGAACTGGGATGAAGAACCTGGAGGAAACTTTTGGAGATGTGACCTACTCCATCGAGAATGTCCTCCAGCAGATCTGCAGTCTCCCAGAGGTGAAGAGAGATATGACGAACTTGGAGTCATTCATTGACTCTCTCACCAACAGCATCAACTTCCTCCGCCAAAGGAAAGTAGCGGAGGATCTCATGAAGCCCTTGGTCTATGTTGTCTTGACCAAACTCAATCAGACCTTGCGAACAAGGATGATGAGAGGTCTCATCAAGCAGAACATCAGCCTTCATGAGACCACCCTTGACCACCTTGTCAAGGGGCTCCAGCCTGAGCTTCATCTCCAACGCCGGTTGGAGCTCAGCAACGTTGCGGCAACTACGGCGGGAGTGTCCGTCCGAAACCTGCCACAGCAGGAGGAACAGAGGCAGAAAGCGAGACATCAGAAGGGCAATGGAGACAGAGGTCACAACCCTCCCGCTGCCATCTTCATCAACTCATCTCAGCCTCGCAAGCCGCCACCCGCGAGAACCTGGAACAACTCTGGTGTCAAGCCCACAGGGCCCAAACCAACCGAGGCTGCCACTCGGTGGGCCCCCAAAAGCCCCGGAACGTCGACACCGAGGGCTCAGAACTGCAAGTTCTGCTTACAGGCCAGTCATGCTTGGGAGAAATGCTGGACCTACTCTGACAGAAGAAGTTGGCGTGATCGAGCAGTGGCGCTGGGATTGTGCTTCCGTTGTCTGAAGAAGAATCATTCAGCAGTGGAGTGCCAGTGCACTGTCAAGTGCTCCTCTTGTCAGAGCACTGGGCATCATCAGGCGATCTGTTCCCATTCCTCCAAACCGCGGGAAAGAGGAAGGCAACCTTTCAAGAAGAAGGCGCCTCCCTCGCGGTGCCCAACTCAGAGTCGCGGAAAGAGCCAGCAGAGGCTCCCCTCACAAGCCACCGCCTGGAAAAGGGCTCAGACACCCGGTCCAAGGCAGGAGGGCAAGGCGGGAAAGGCCATCTTGACCGCCAACTTGGGCACTCCAAGACCAGAGGTGGGAGAGCTGGTTCCAAAATCAGCCTCCACCCATCTGTTCAGCTTCCATGTGGAACTGTTCAACCCAGCCTTCCCGGAACACCATCTCAGGGTCTTTGCCCTGCTGGATACTGCAGCTACGGTGACAATAGTCAGCTGTAGATGCGCAGAGCAGCTTGGTCTAGCCCCGATAGACCATGAGACTTTCGCCACCTCATACTTTGGTTCCAAAAAACTGGAGAACATCAACTTTGTGAAGCACTACATGGAGCTGGTGGCAGACAACGGCTTCAACCTCCCTGTCTCTTGCTGGAGCAGGAATGGAGAAGTCTGTGCCAAGATCGAGGTCTTGGCTTTAGAGGACGAGGAATCGCGGGCGAAGCTAGACAGACACTTCCCCGAGATGCGAGAGGAGGACAAACCTCCTCGACGTCCTCGTGAACAACAGGTGGATCTGTTGATCGGGATGGATTTGGCTACCCTCATCCTTTTCCACCCCTCCAACACCTCCGTGCCCATCAGTGGCTCCTTGGTGGCAGTCAGAACTCCACTTGGTCCTCTCATCGAGGGAACTGCGGCACGGGGAAACCTGTCCAAGAAGGCATCGCAGAAGGTGGCCTGTCTCATCAACTCCTCCATTGAGGAGACCATCTCCAACTATTTTTCGCTAGAGAACTCTGGCATCAGAGAAGAGGAGATGGAAGGCACCACCATCGATGAGGCCTTCAAAACCTTTCAAGATCACGTTGAAAGGGAAGCGGACGGAACCTATGTGGTTCCCCTGCCACTTTGGAAGCCTTTCCTGGCGCACATCGGCTCGGGAAAGCACATGGTGCTCTCTCGCCTGAAGAGTCTCTGTGTGACTCTGAAGGGGAGAGGTCCAGAAGCCATGGAGGCCTATCAAGGTCTCATCTCTGAGTTTGTCAGAGATGGAGTGTTGGAGGAAGTAGACCCTCGTCTCCCTCCCAAGGGATCATTGGTCTACCTTCCACACTTTGCAGTCGCGATGTCGGACAGCCAGACCATGCCTTCCAGGCTAGTGATTAATCCCAGTTCGAAGTTCGATGGGAATCAATCGCTGAACTCCTACCTCTGTCCCGGACCAAACATGGTCCAGGACCTTCTAGAGGTCATTCTCTCCACCAGATTCCCGTGATATCTGGTTGCGGGAGATTTGAAGAAGTGTTTCTTGTCATTGAAGCTCAAAGATGAGTTTCAAGACATGACAAGGCTTCTTTGGCTGAAGGACTTCCAAAAACCCCCAGTCACTGACAACATTGTTGAGCTGAGGTTCACGAAGCTCCCTTTCGGCCTCTCCTCATCACCCTCAGTCACACTTTGGGTGATCCAAAAACATCTGGAGCTCTACAGCGACTCCGACCCTGAACTCTGTGAAGACCTCCAGTACCATTTTGTGGATGACCACTACTGGGGAGCAGAGTCGGTCAAAGAAGCAGTCGCGAAGAGCCTCAGGGTCAAGCAGATCTACGCCGAAGCCAAGATGACGATGCGTCAATTCAAGTCCAACGCGAAGGGCTTTGAAGAGCTCATCGAGGAGATCGATCGAGGAAAGCGAGAGAACTCCAAGGTCTTGGGCGTCAAATGGAACATTGACGCAGACCAGTTCTTCATTCCCAGCGTCAAGGCTAGACAAGCCAACACGTGGCGAGGTCTCCTTTCCATGGCAGCCTCAGCCTGGGACCCCCTAGGTCTCATCGCTCCTCTGGCTTTGCGAGCGAAGATCCTCTTCCAGGACCTCACGGTCACGCGGAAGATGGAATGGGATGAAACCATTCCAGAAGAACTGATGGAAGATTGGGAAAAGGTCAAAAGTGATCTGACCCAGCTGGGAGGAATCCAGATTCCTCGCTGAGTCATTTGGGACTCAGAGATTCCCACATCTCTCATCGTCTTCACTGATGCCTCAGTCATCGGCCACGCCATAGCAGCCTACATTCAGCAACCCCGTAAGGGGAAGGGGACGCGATGCTCTGAGAGCAGTTCATTTTCATTTTAAATCTGAGGCGGCTACGCTTCCGCTTCCGGAAGCAGCTACGCTGCCGCTTCTGGAGGAAGCTCATCCATTTAGTTCCTGCTGCTAGGCGGAATCAGATGTAGAAGGAACTCATTCATTTTCGTTTAAAAGTGGAAGAGGCTTGTTCATCTTCACACCGGAAGCAGCTGGAGCTCATTCATTTTCTATTAAATTGGCAGTGGAATTGGATATGCCTCTTACTTACTGCCTTTCTTTGAGTAGATTTTTAATGCAGTGAAGCTTTGAAATTGGCCTTTTTCTAAAAAATATTACGCGCGATTCTATGCAAATGCTGAATCGCACAAAAACAGCAAATAACTGATAGGAAAATAACTGATAGACTACTGATAGAAATTTTACAAAAAATGGAGATAGATGATGATATGGTTTTGCTCAACGATGTCAACCGGCCCTAGACTACTCCTGGAGTTGTCTGAAGCTCAGTTCTTGACATCAACTTCATTCTCCAAGAATTCGTCGGAGAGCTTTGAATTATAATAAAAAAGGCAACATTTAGAGCAATAATGCTATAGAATTACATCATGAAGGTGAACATTCAATAGATACACTCATTTATTGGGTTGCTATTTCTCAACGGTTACATATACAACCAATACAAGTCAATCATGCTTGGATTTAATCATTCGGAAGATACTAAGTCAAAATTGGAGGTAGCTTTAAGTTGCCTTCAATTTTAGGGTGGAGGCGGCTATGCTTTCGCCTCTAATTTGGAGTAAATGAACAAGTCCCTTCCAGTTTAGAAGTGGAAGTGGAGTCGCTTCCACCTCCAATTTTGAGTAAATGAACAGAAGTCCCTTCCGCTTCCGCTTTGGAAGCGGTAGCGACTCCACTTCCAATTTGAAAATGAACAAGTCAATTCCACTATTGGAAGCAGAAGGAGCTTGTTCATTTTCTCAACATTGGAAGGAACTAAATGAACAACTATAGTAGCTACTTCCGGAAGCGGAGTCGCTTCCGCCTCCAATTTTGAGTAAATGAACTGCTCTCTGATCAGCCAACCTACATCAGGGAGCTGAAGGAGCACCATTCCTGCGGACCCAAGCTCTGCCACCACAACGCCTCGCACTACGTCTCTCTCTTGCTGGCAAAATCTTTTGCCAATCCTGAGAAACTGCGAGGAGAGATTCCTAAGGCAGAGCTGTTGGGACTCCTAAAGGGAGCACAACTGGCAAAGTACCTCAAAGGACATTTGCCGCGCCATTTCCAGCCCACCAGCTGGTCCCTTTTCTCTGACAGCTGCATTGCACTCTTGCAAGTGGCTGGAGAGACCGCGACCACCTCGGTTTTTGTCAAGAACCGAGTCCAAAAGGTCAGAGACCTCCGAGATGAACTGGGTCTCCGTCTCAAACACGTGGTCGGGACTCAGAACCCCTCAGACCTTGGAACATGAGTGATGTCTTTCGAGGAGTTCTCAGAGCCCTCCATTCAGCTCCTCTGGTACCACGGTCCAGAAGCTCTTTGGAAGGGCAAAGACCCAGAGGGAAACCCTCTCCCTCCCCCCAAGGAGGCAGAGGAGGCCTCTCTCCCAGCAACAGCGCAACAGTATCAGGAACAGGCTCCTGCGACCCTTCTCGTTGTGTCAACCTTCAAAGAGTCCTCCTCTGAGGAGGAAGCTCCAGGCCCTGCAGGCCTCCTGATCTCGCGCTACCAGGAAAAGTCGGCCACGTGGCTTTACAAGCTCACGGCCTACATCTTCCACTTCAAGCTCACCAAGCCCCAGGGTCCACCCCAACTGATGCTCTTGGCCAGAGAGCTCAAGCACGCGGAGGAGCTATGGCTCAAGCATGTTCAGGGAATTCATTTCCCTGAGCTGCTCAAGAAGCTGCAAGCTCTCCATGACAATCCCAACACTTCCGGCAAGCGTTGGGAAGAATTCTTCCGCAAGGAATGTGGAGGAAGAAGGACAGTGCTAGATACATGGGGTATCATCCGCATGGTCAACCACACCACCTTCTCCGACTCGGTTTTCTCATGCGCCCCTCGCATTCTCCTTCCCGCCCAACACATCCTGACGGAGATGTTGGCGAGGGACATGCATTGCGCAACCGGCCACTTCAAGGGGAAGCTATCCACCATCGCGTTCTTGTGGATCTACGAGGTCCACCATGTTCGAAAGATGATGGACAAGGTCATCAAGAGATGCCTCATCTGCGTTCGCATTAAGGGAGCCACTTTCGCCGCACCCTCTTTCGCTCCTATCCCCAAGGAGCGACTAGAGGTCTCTGTTGCATTCTCCTTCATCACCACAGACATCAAAGGACCCATCCAGGTCCTGGTTCCAAAGGTGCCAGAGGAGGAAGATGCCCTGCAGGGATCATGCAGACAGAGAAAAAAGAAGCAGAAGCGTCGCCAGGACCTTTGGCATCAAGTCAAGGCCTGGATCTTGGTCTACACCTGTGCGGTAACCAGGAACCTGGACGCAGAGCTTCTGATGAGCTACTCTGGAGAAGCAGTCATGCTTGCCTTCCGACGTCTCTTTGCGAGAAGAGGAGTTCCGCTCATCACCTACAGTGACAATGGCTCCAACATCAAGGCTCCGCTTGATTGTTTCAACTGCTGCCTGGGCATTCAAGAGCTTCCAGTGAAGGAGCAGCATCTGGTTCTGTCGTTCCTGGCGGAGCATAAGATTCAGACCAGATTCGCGCCTCCAGGCCATCCGGCCTCCAACTCTTCCGCAGAGTCCATGGTCTGCCTCACCTCGGCGGTCCTCAAGTGCCTGACAAGGGCAAGGCACAACCTGTCGAGCTCATCCGCACCTTGCTTGCGGAAACATGCACGATGATCTCCTCCAGACCACTCTTTGTGCTCGGAGATGAACCAGATGATCTAAGAGTCATCACTCCTCTCCATTTCATGGCCCCCTCCAGCCGTTTCGCCCTGCCAGCAGCCATTTCCCTTGATGAGATGGAGGAGGACCCGAACTTCCTGAGCAAGGAGGATTCTCTGCACTACTTGGCCAAGTGTTGGACCAAGGCAGAGTTCCGCCTCAACAAGGCCTGGATGGAGTTCGAGCAGATCCTGCCAGACTTGCTGGCAGCAGAGCGCAATGCTCGCTTTCCCCCCAGGAAAGGGGAAGTCACGCGTGAGCCAGAGGTGGGAGAGATTTGTCTCCTCACTGATGATTCTCAGCCTTGGTGCAACTACCGCCTGGGCATCATCACGCGCGTCATCCATGACAAGACCACAGGTTTTGCGCAATGCGCCAACCTGCGCGTCAGCACAGGACAGATCCTCAACCGTCACCTGCGCACGCTCATTCCTCTGTTGAGAGAATCAAGCATCAAACCTCCTCAGCCTCAACGCCCTCCACCGCCTCCTGTGGAGGGGCAGATTGAGCATGAGGAGGAGGTCTCTCCTCCAGAGACAAAAGCACAGGACGCCCCTCATCCTAAGATGCGGAGTCAGATGGGAATCCATCGCCCACACAAGAAGCCGGAGGACACTCGTGCCCTCGACTTCTCCAAGCACGTCTCCTACAGGGAGGAGGAGGCAGAGGATTTCAAACCCCATTCGGCTGCCATTTTCCACACCCATGCTCATCCGATCAAGGATGAGAAAGCAAAGTGGGAACCAGAGATGAAGGCTGTTTTCGATTCCTTGCTTGCGCGCCTCAGCGCTCATCATGCACAGTCCCTTGCTGCGCAGGATGCGGAGATGATGGCAGGTCCCGATCTCTCTCTCGACCTTTCCTTCTCGCGGGGGCCCGAGCCGAACCTGCATAAGCAGGTCTTCCCCTCCCGCAGAGTTGAGGTCCCGCAATCCCTGGCATCCATCCGTCCACGCTCCCCAAGGAGGAGCTGGAGGAAGGGCTTGGCACAGTTCTTGTGTCTCACACTCTTCAGCTGTTTCCTGGGGCAAAGCAAAGCCACCTTGGAACCCTTCAACAGCTCCATGCATCCCTACAACTTCCAGGTCTGCCTCACGGCACCTCACTCAGGCACTCCCATCCACCTGCCAAAGTTGCCAGGGAAATGCAAGCTCCTGCTTGCCACGGACTCGTTCATCAGGGACAACGTCACGCTCTGGGTTCCTTCCAGAACAGTGCCTTCGTTTCCCACCTATCATTGTCTCTACGAGACCATCTCTGCACACACAACGATGGGATTCTTTGGCACCCGAGCACTGCTCAATGACATTCACAGCAGCATTCGCCACACCCCTGTGCATCCCAACCTCTGTCGCTCAGTGATCAGAGCGGACTACTTCCAGTTGGAAAAACTGTACAAAGTGGCTCCAGGCATCAGGTCAACCAATCACTCACTGAAAGTGGAGTATCAGTGGTGCTGCTATGAGAAGATCAACCAGGTCACCAACTTCATCATCACTCAAGGACAGATCAGTGTGATGTCCAAGGATGAAGTAGTGTCCAACCTGGAAACACTCTCAGACTGTGATTTCTCGGAAAGGCAGTGCGTCTCGGACCAATGGTCCATTGTTTGGGAGGCTGATTTGGACCGCTATCACTGCCCCTTCGAGCGGAAGGGAATCTTTGAAGCTCAGATCAACCCACCCTACGTCATCATCCCAGAACTACAAACTGCGCTGACAGTGCTTCATCACACGTGGGCGGAACAACACTTCTGCCCAGATTGCTTGCCAACAAGCGTGATCTACCCAACGGAGGAAGGTCCTCTCCTTGACCTTTGGGGAGAAACACTCAGCACTGGTGCCGCCACAGTTCTCCGTCATCCGGATGATGAGGAACTCATCCACAAGTACTCAAACTGGGAGTTTCCAGATTTCTCCTCCAACCCCATCAATCCGAAACTGCAGTACCTGTACCAGTCAGTGAAGGAGATTTTGGAGGAGAAATTCTCCTATGCCCATGTGGAGTTTTGTCATTTGGGACACCTCCATCTGGAGCTAGTGCTCCAACTGATCCAACTCAGCCCCACTCATGGAGTGAGAGCATTGCTGGGCTTGAGCAACATCACTGCAGAGGTGGTAGGAGATGTGGCCTATGTCACGCCCTGCTCCAAGGTGGAGATTGCCAAGATCCATCTCGACCATCGATTGGATGAGGGGGAGATTTGCACCGATTTCATTCCAGTGGAGACCATTGAGGGGAGATTGCTCTTCTGGCCTCCTTCTGGTTTTGATTTGGTGGCAGACTCTCCGCGGATTCCTTGTCAGGAGTGCGGCCCTTCATCTTCCCAGAGCCCAACGAGTACTTCCGAGGAACTGAGGCATGGCAAAGTATGGAGGACAGGGTCTATGTTGTGGAGAAGGAATTCCCACATCATCCACGCCTGCTTCCACACTTGGAGTTCTCTGCTCCCCCACTCTTCCATGCTCAGGTGGTCTTCCCGCCATCAGCCTTGGCGGGATACCTTCTGCACCTGCCACTCCTCGATCGGACCCTCCAGGCCACCATCGACTACACCTCTCAGCTCAGTCTGAACCCGGATGGAGTTGCTAACGCCATCCGCGCCACCAGAGAGGCTGTCAGCCTCTGGACATCCACCTGGATGCACGGCGCGCAGCAGCTCATCCACAGAACAGTGTCTGCAGCGTCAGACTTCAGCAAGTCAGTTGTTAGACCAGTGCTATCCATAGTGTTGTGGATCCTGTTCTCTCTGATTCTGCTGGCCGCTGCTGGAGCGGCCATCTACTTCCTTGGGTGCTCGCCATCTGGCAGGAGATTCCTTCATCGGATCACTCCGCCAGGACTCAGAGCAGCCCTCGGAGACTTCGAGATCAAGTTTCACTGCGACCGACGCCAGCAGGAAGAACAGCTGGACCTCCCGGATCTCAAGTCCATCACCTAGAGAACACGTTCTACATCTTCAACTCCAAAACTTTTGTGATCTACCCCCCAAACCATCCCATTCTCTTGTCCCCCAAACTGTTCTCGGGAATAGCCTGAGTTCAGTCAGCTCCGCCGAGCTGGGCAGTGGTCCCACCCTTGTGGTGGCCGCAGTGTGCTGTGGGCAGCCTTCCCTTCCTTCGTATGAGTGCCGCCTGGGTAGGCGGGGGTCTCAGGCGGAGGAGGGATTCTGTAGCTGACCATCTGCTCGCCTTCGGTGGGGTATTTAAGGGGCTGCCAGAGGCTCGGAGATCAGTTCCCTCTGAACTCACTCCCAGCCTCCTCTGGGCAGCCCACATCTCCTCAGATGTACTTAGCTATCATATGAATATAAATGGAATATCCCAATCCTTTCTGACTAGGCTCAGCACCCTTGCGCACCGCTTCATTTGTGTACATACCTCTATCAGGACACCCATCAACTCGCCACTGCCCTCCAGTACCGCACATCTCAAAGTCCCACTTCCATTCCCCGCCTCAATTTGAGCTGCCCTCCTTTTGAGTTGAATGATATGCACTCAGAAGCAGTGCAAGAGCTCTTCATAAGCACTGCCACTGAGAACCCCGCCAAGCTGGTTTCCTTTCCCTAATGGAGACAGGCTTCATTGGACCACAGGCGGAGGTGAAGCGGGTGGTGCTGGCACAGCAGGCGACGCAGTAGCTGGTGCTCTTGGAGCTGGCAATGCTTCACCTTCCACCAGCCTCTCATACTCCCCTTCAGATACTCTTCTTGGGGCTCTCTTCTGCAAATCTGCTCTTAACTCCAAGGACCGCGGTGAAATCAATTGTACACTTTTTCATGGTAAGACCTGCAGCCCTTTCTCCACCTGCCTATTCCCAGCGCAGTTTTCTTCTCCCAGCGCCTATTTTCTTGAAGAATGCTCGGCATGCTGCGAAGTCTGCCTCCAGTCCTGGCTGATCGCCCTGATCATCATCCTTGTCACCTCCATCATCATCGTCATCGCCAAGATCTGCGGAAGCGGTAAAGGGACAACTCGATATGGGGATAGCTCGGTACTGAGGATAACTCGGTACGGGGACAACTCGGTACCGAGGATAACTCGGTACTGAGGATAACTCGGTACGGGGATAACTCGGTACCAAGGATAACTCGATACCATAAGAACCATAGGAATTCAGCTTCAATTTCGACTTTCTTTGATGGCTTGTTTTATTTTAGCATAAAATAATATTTTTTAAAAACAATAATATCAACCATACATGCATAAACAAAAATGCAAAAATGTTTTCTGCTCAATTTTTACTTTTATTACAGTATACCTTGCATGAAGAGGAACTATGAATTGTAAGTTACAGCTTGATAGTATGAAATTTTAATGGTGCGAAATGCTTAAAATTATTTTCTTGAAATGAAACAAACATTTAGAACAGCAGCAATTAAGAATGGCAGCAATCAATCGAATCTTTGGAAAAAACCCAAAAAAGGAAAAAAAAAACTTAAAAAAAATAATAAAAAAAAAAAAAAAAATTTCCAAAACCCAAAAAAATAAAAAAAAAAATTTTTTTTTTAAAAAAAAAAAAAACTCTTATTTTTCTTTTTTTCCTTAAATTAAACCCTTAAAACACATTTTTACCGAGTTGTCCTCAGTACCGAGTTATCCTCGTACCGAGTTATCCTCAGTACCGAGTTATCCTCAGTACCGAGCAATCCCTGTACCGAGTTATCCCCGTACCGAGTTGTCCTAGAATCGCGGAAGCATCATGGTCATGGCGCTGCAGGCATGTTCTCTCTGGCCTCCTGCTTGATAAGCATTGGTAAATGGCGCAGAGCTGGACGTGATGGCATGGAGCAGATCGAAGCCTGGAGCTGGCCACTCAGATAGTGCCAAAGACAGCAGGGGGCGTGTTGCGGGTGTTGAACTGATTTGAAAATAGAGCATGAACTTTTCATTTCAGCAGCAGAGTCCAACAGTAAAGTTAGGACCATGAAGGAATTCGCGCAGTTTGGCCTGATGTTTCAAGTCCAGTAATTGCATTACGCTGGTTGCCGCTGGACACTTAGACTCAATAAAAACGGAGCCGAAGAGCATCAAACGTGAACTTTTGGGAAAAACTAAAAAAAACCGCTGCCACAGGCAACACTCTGCACATGCCTTACTCCTCCTCATTATCTTTGCTCATTCACCAGAGCTCTGAAAAGGATTCTGGCTGTGGAGGAAGAGCTGCCTAGATGCTGCTCTTCTTCCTACGACCGCAACAAATACGACGTACTGCCAAGCCAGATGGCTTCTTTGCTGATGAGGCTGCTGTCCAAATGATCCCTTGCTGAGCGGAAGGCAAGACAACGCTCCTGTTCAGGGAGCAGCCTCTGCGTCTATTGGAGCAATTCACCAATTCAGACACCAAGCATAGTGACGCTGACTGCCATTTACGAATAGTGACGCTGAGTAACAATTCAGGTATAGTGGTGCTTAGATTTGATTTGTGTAGTGACGATGAGAGACCTTTCAAAATGTTGAAAGTTTACGATGAGTCAGAGATCCGCCTAGCACAGCGCCTGCAACTACTACCAGGCCTGCATCTAGGTTGACCTGGCTTTCAAGATCCACAAGTTTCCCTCTCCGCTTTGACCAAAGTTTCATGCCTTTCCAATGCCTGAACCCAGCGCTTAGACAACCCATCAGCAGCTTCATAAGAAAGGCTATGTGCTAACGCTCCACCAACTCTATGCTCGTGCTAGCCCAATTTTAAACATTTTTTATAATGAAAGAAAATCTAT
Source organism: Ptycholaimellus sp. GST1_10 (assembly GCA_030248095.1). Classification (NCBI taxonomy): domain Eukaryota; kingdom Metazoa; phylum Nematoda; class Chromadorea; order Chromadorida; family Chromadoridae; genus Ptycholaimellus; species Ptycholaimellus sp. GST1_10. The sequence continues at coordinate 18,317 of JASANA010003703.1, forward strand.
TTTTCATCTTTAATACATCTTTCGCAATTCAATTAGTAGTGCAGGTACACAATTACCAAATTAGTTTACAACGAAATAATTAAATAAATTGTTGGCTTGCTTTTCGATGTAGTTCCAAATTATTTTGGTGGTTAAATTTTTTAAACAAAATACAATCTCTTTTAAAAGAACTGGTCATATAATGTAAGAGGCCAAACCATTTGGATTATGTCTGTGGCGGCCAGCCGAAAAAACGTAGACACAACGAAACTTGGCCTTTTCCGGCCCCTTCCATGCCTCCATTCCTTGCGCACACAATGCGTATTCTGCATCTACGCAGAAAACTTCCTTCTCTCTTTGCCACACCCTGCTTCATTTCATTTGGGAACGATTCTTGGCTAACTGGAGATTTATAGGTTATTATTCAATTGCATAAGATACCACAAATAACGAACTATAACGACCCTCGGTAAGTTGCCTCTTATGCTAGCTCTCTGAACTATAAACTTAGGAATGGACCGGCTATTGAGTTAGTTGGACTACTGCGTTTTTTGCAAGCACAAACCCCCTTTTGCCAAATTATTGCGTAGATTTAGACTTGCATAAGATTTATAAATAATTTAGTAAGGCGCTAAGAGCATAAGTCGACAGGGTCGCTTGAAACGATTTGGATTAAGCTAATGTTCAAGCTTATTGGGCTGGTTCGAGCTGAGCTTTAGCGGAGTGTCAGTGCCCAGGCTCTTTTTTTGACCCAGGTGTTTTCAGAACCAGGTGATCCAGATGCCCCTTTTCAAGGTTTATCTTAGATCCAACTGCACCCGCCACACCAATGACTCCAATGGCACCTATACCACCTACAACAATCCCCATGATTGGCCAGAGAACAGCTCCTCCATCCTTTGACTCCGAGAGGAGAACCAATGTCTACAAGAGCAATTACGACAAGTCCAAGGCTCTGAATACACAACAGCCACTCGTGCTCCCAGTTCTCACTGCTCTCACCTCTCCATCTGCCAGTCCAATGCCTCCATCCATGCCAACAGGTTCCAGGTTCCAGGTTCCAGGTTGAGCACCCTCCTATCACCCACCACCTCCACCACACCCTCCTTCGCCTCCAGGGCCCGGCATGCAATGGCACCCAACACCTCTGCATCCACCACCTCCCCCACCTCCACTAAACCCAGACTCCCTTCACTACCTCCAAGAGCAGACCTGAGCCCTACAAGTTGTCTCAGACACCCTCCAAGAACTCTCGCACCAGGACAACTCCTACTCCAACCACCCCAAGCAGGCCAAGATCAAGCCCAAACTCTCTACCTCTGATGGGAAAGACCTCTGTGGCTACCGAGGCAGGAAAGAAGACTTTGGCTACATTGTCAGAGCCCAGCCCAACCTCTCCACCAATGCCAAGTTCACCTACCTCTCGCAAGCCCTCAAGGGCACTGCCAAGGCCAAGATCCAGCACCTCTCCACATCCGACATCACCTCTTGGGCAGAAGCCTGCCACTTTCTGGACAAGACCTACCGGGACACAGACCTGAGCAAAGCTGCCCTCTTCACCAAGCTGAGCAAGCTGGGGAATACAAAGGAGGACAAGCTGGACCAGTTTTATGATGAGGTGGCCGCTATCGTCTTTGAGCTTGAGCGCCTTGGTGTTGCCAACACTGACAACCTCATCTATCAAGTACTCCCACACCTGCCTCTCTCAGCTCAAGAGCATCTGCACCGCTATCGCCATGATCAAGGCCAGCCGCCCATGCCAATGATGAAGGACCTGCTGAAGTGGCTCTGCGTAGAGATCAAGATCAAGGCCAGCTACTCTGGCTTTGCAGGCCCCAAGGCCCCACCTGCCCAGACTCACTCTGCCACCCTAGCCTCCAACTCTGAGCCCACAGGGAAGGAGGGAGCACAAAAGAGTCAAAAAGGCCAGGGAGAGGAGCAAAAGAGCCATAAGGCCAGTCTGAAGGTGGGCGGAAAGGGCAGCGGAAGGAGGAAAGGAAGGAAAGGCCAGCCCCACCTTGTGCATTCTGCAAGGAGTCTCTGGCTCTGGCCTCCGGCCCAGTCCAATGTCATCATGCCCAACACCCGCCCACGCATCATCTTCACCACCATGGATGGCGGGACTATGCTAGCTCCCCCCATTTATACTTTCCCCCCATTTATATAATCCCCCCACATAGGCCAGAAGAAGGCCAGAAGGTGGACAGTAGTGGACCATCGACGGGACTGCAGCCCAGGGGCAGCAGCATGGGCTGCGCCAATGGCGGACGGAACGGCACCCTCAAGCCCCCCCTCCTGTCCGGGGTGGAAGACTCCATGTTGGACGCCCTGAACACTGGCAGGGGCGACATCGAGCTTGGAATCATGGAGGTTGAGAGCGGACAGGTTCTGCTTCCCTCTGACCGTGATGGCCTCAGTGATTGTAGGCCTGACTTTTGAAGGTGTAGGTCGGCTGGTACCACATCGTGATAGGCATTCTTTCGGCCATAAGCGCGGTGTGCATCCTCATCGACACCTTCTGCATCATATGCAAGCTCCGCTATTTGACGTATCCGCTTATTTATTCTTCTTAACTTTTTGAAGCATAGTACTGATTCGTTCAGCAAGCATGTTTACCCCCCATTCACTGCATTGTCTATTCCAGGCATGGACTATTACTTATGTGGGGGGCGATGTGGCATGAGCCTACATTCACATTAGGGCCTATGTGGGGGGGGGGATAGTGCATGCTATGTGGGGGGCGATGTGGCATCAAAAACGAAGTATTTAAACATAAGCTTAAGCATAAGAATAAGCCTACATCTAGGTCTGCGAATAAGCCTACGCTTATGTGGGAGGGGATTATTTAATCATCATCATCATCATCATCATGAATGCATAGGTAGGTCTATGTTACTCCATTGCCGATAATGCCAGCAAGAAAAAACCCGTGGAAGTTCACCACATGCCTTGAAATAATGTGATGTGGCAGCAACTAATATTAAAGCCTAAACTTTAGGGTGCAGCTGGATAAAAGTTTAACTAGATCAATAATGAAGTAGCAAAAATGGCCTTCTCAACAGCAGATTCTAAAAAATATGCTTATGTAGCCTTATGTGGAAAAGAAGCCAATATTTTCCTCCCTGGATAGCTCATGAATCACAAATGATATGAAAACTGTAGCATGAAGCTTTCATCTCAACTGCAGAACCCAAAAGAAAATTGGGCTCTGAAAGTTAAGAATAATTGAGTAATTCTTGATGTTGAATTGAAATGAAAAATCCAGCAGGTTTTCCTACCAACAGCAGAGCCCAAAATAAAATTGGGCTTTGACAGTTGGGAGCAACTGGTTAATTCTTGAAGCTGAATTGAAACGAAAAATTCAGCAGTTTTTCCTACCAACAGCAGAGCCCAACAGAAAATTGGTCTTTGACAGTTGGGAATAAATGGGTAATTCTTGAAGCTGAATTGAAATGAAAAATGCAGCAGTTTTTCCTACCAATAGCAGAGCCCAACAGAAAATTGGGTTTTGACAGTTGGGAATAATTCGGTAATTTTCTTGAAGCTGAATTGAAATGAAATATTCAGCAGTTTTTCCTACCAGCAGCAGAGCCCAAAAGTAAATTGGGCTTTGACAGTTGGGAATAATTGGGTAATTTTCTTGAAGCTGAATTGAAATGAAATATTCAGCAGTTTTTCCTACCAGCAGCAGAGCCCAAAATTAAATTGGGCTTTGACAGTTGGGAATAATTGGGTAATTTTCTTGAAGCTGAAATGAAATGAAAAATGCAGCAGTTTTTCCTACCAATAGCTGAGCCCAACAGAAAATTGGGGTTTTACAGTTGGGAATAATTGGGTAATTTTCTCGAAGCTGAATTGAAATGAAATATTCAGCAGTTTTTCCTACCAGCAGCAGAGCCCAAAAGTAAATTGGGCTTTGACAGTTGGGAAAAATTGGGTAATTTTCTTGAAGCTGAGTTAAAATGAAAAATTCAGCAGTTTTTCCTACCAGCAGCAGAGCCCAAAAGTAAATTGGGCTTTGACAGTTGGGAATGATTGGGTAATTTTCTTGAAGCTGAATTAAAATGAAAAATTCAGCAGTTTTTCCTACCAGCAGCAGAGCCCAAAAGTAAATTGGGCTTTGACAGTTGGGAATAATTGGGTAATTCTTGAAGCTGAATTGAAATGAAAAATGCAGCAGTTTTTCCTACCAATAGCAGAGCCCAACAGAAAATTGGGTTTTGACAGTTGGGAATAATTCGGTAATTTTCTTGAAGCTGAATTGAAATGAAATATTCAGCAGTTTTTCCTACCAGCAGCAGAGCCCTAAAGTAAATTGGGCTTTGACAGTTGGGAATAATTGGGTAATTTTCTTGAAGCTGAATTGAAATGAAATATTCAGCAGTTTTTCCTACCAGCAGCAGAGCCCAAAATTAAATTGGGCTTTGACAGTTGGGAATAATTGGGTAATTTTCTTGAAGCTGAAATGAAATGAAAAATGCAGCAGTTTTTCCTACCAATAGCAGAGCCCAACAGAAAATTGGGGTTTGACAGTTGGGAATAATTGGGTAATTTTCTCGAAGCTGAATTGAAATGAAATATTCAGCAGTTTTTCCTACCAGCAGCAGAGCCCAAAAGTAAATTGGGCTTTGACAGTTGGGAAAAATTGCGTAATTTTCTTGAAGCTGAGTTAAAATGAAAAATTCAGCAGTTTTTCCTACCAGCAGCAGAGCCCAAAAGTAAATTGGGCTTTGACAGTTGGGAATGATTGGGTAATTTTCTTGAAGCTGAATTAAAATGAAAAATTCAGCAGTTTTTCCTACCAGCAGCAGAGCCCAAAAGTAAATTGGGCTTTGACAGTTGGGAATAATTGGGTAATTTTCTTGAAGCTGAATTGAAATGAAAAATTCAGCAGTTTTTCCTACCAGCAGCAGAGCCCAAAAGAAAATTGGGCTTTGACAGTTGGGAATAATTGGGTAATTTTCTTGAAGCTGAAATGAAATGAAAAATGCAGCAGTTTTTCCTACCAATAGCAGAGCCCAACAGAAAATTGGGGTTTGACAGTTGGGAATAATTGGGTAATTTTCTCGAAGCTGAATTGAAATGAACTATTCAGCAGTTTTTCCTACCAGCAGCAGAGCCCAAAAGTAAATTGGGCTTTGACAGTTGGGAAAAATTGGGTAATTTTCTTGAAGCTGAGTTAAAATGAAAAATTCAGCAGTTTTTCCTACCAGCAGCAGAGCCCAAAAGTAAATTGGGCTTTGACAGTTGGGAATGATTGGGTAATTTTCTTGAAGCTGAATTAAAATGAAAAATTCAGCAGTTTTTCCTACCAGCAGAGCCCAAAAGTAAATTGGGCTTTGACAGTTGGGAATAATTGGGTAATTTTCTTGATGCTGAATTGAAATGAAAAATTCAGCAGTTTTTCCTACCAGCAGCAGAGCCCAAAAGAAAATTGGGTTATGACTGTTTAGGAGTAGCTGGCTAAATCTCAAATCTTAATGGCTTCAATTCCATTATTGGTTTAGTTAAACTTGTATCCTTCTGCACCCAAGAGTCTTAGTTCAAATATTTGCTGCTGCCACATAACATTTTTACAAGTCATGTTGTAAACTTCAGCGGGGTTTTTCATGCTGGCATCTTAGGCATTGGTTTAGCTAGTTTTAAAAGTTACAATAGGTTAGGTACTAGGTTTACACTGGTTAAGCAATGACATACACTGGCTTTGGTTTTGACTTTATCAGGCAGTCCAACAGCATTTGGCTGTCAGAAGCCAACGCTACACGACACTCAGTTACACAAGCTATTGCTCACCAAGTAGAACCAGGCATAATCAGACTTTACAATATAAGCCTCTTCACCCACAAGGGATCCATCTGGATTGCTATCCAAATGGAGATGTACAACTAATTCCTTCTCCCAACCTTATAGAAATAAAACAATGCCTGGCGAAAAGCTGTGGAGGACCTTGGGAAAGACCCGCAGTGGAGAGCGAAGCAACCTGCCAACTAACTACATGAGCGATCAGAGTACGTTATCATCCCCTGCTTCCATCGGGATGATAGGAATGTATGGGAATGTAATGAACGCATTTTCATGGTATGGAATGGTTAAGGGTGAGTGGAGCTTGGGTGCGGCCTGTTGCTAAGCCTGGACGCGATGCACATGCTAGGGCTTTTGAACTGAGCACCACCGCCTCCTCTAGCATCCATCACCACCTTCACCCAATATCCCTCTTAAAGATTGCCCTCATCCCCAGCTTTACAACACAGTCAAATGGATTTGCAATGCGCTCAAGTACTCCGATGAGCCCGGCCCCATTGTCATCCCCAACGGCCCTGTCGCCCAACTCCTCCTCGACCACTACCACCAGCAGACCTGCCATGCCGGCGCCACAGCCACTCTCCAAGCTTCTCAGCACCGCTTCTGGATCATCGGGGCCAGGCGAACAGCCAAGTCCATATCCAAGCACTGCACCACCTGCCGCTTCTTCAAGGCCAGCCCCCAGCGCACTCTCAACCTTGGCCCGTATGCCCAACACCACTTCAACTGCACCAGCCCACCCTTCTCCTTCATCACAATGGATCAAGCTGGTCCTTTTGTGGTGTGGGAGGGGAAAGGAGGGAAAGGGAAGAGATGGGGCCTGGTCGTCCTCTGCCTCGCCACGCGCACCTGCTACTTCGACATCCTCCAGGACTACTCCACCGAGTCCGTCGTCAACGCACTGCAGTGCCTGTGGGCCACACGCGGGTTTGGGGACGGGGAGATCTGCTGCGACAACAGCACCGCCTTCGTGGGCACTGCCCGCCTGATCACCAGTGCCGTCCTCAAAAGCCTCGCCTCCAAGCCTCAGCTCAAGTTCACCTTCGGCCCCATCAAGGCCCCGTGGATCCAAGGAGGGGCAGAGCAGTTTGTCCGGGTACTCAAGGAGGGACTGCGGGTC
>JASANA010003704.1:0-40000 GCA_030248095.1 Ptycholaimellus sp. GST1_10
CGAGGAAGGGGATGAAAGAAGGGAGGGGAGAACGTTTTGGTAGGATCCGTCGGGGAGCTGAAGCCGAAGGCCCTTCTCCTCGATGAGGGCCTTGCCCTCCTCCGTCCAGGGCGCCGGTTTGGCATCGTCACGGAGGAGGAGATAGCTGCTGACGTTGAAGTGGATGTAAGTAGTGAGGGGAGAACGTTTTGGTAGGATCCGTCGGGGAGCTGAAGCCGAAGGCCCTTCTCCTCGATGAGGGCCTTGCCCTCCTCCGTCCAGGGCGCCGGTGTGGCATCGTCACGGCGGAGGAGATAGCGGCAGACGAGGGGGGGGGGGAAGGAGGGGGGGGGGGACGGGGGGCCCGCGGGGGGCCGGAGCCCAGGCCCTTCTCCCTCGGGGCCCTTCCCTCCTCCCTCCCGGGCCGCGGCGGGCCCCGCGGGCAGACGAGGAAGGGGATGAAAGAAGGGAGGGGAGAACGTTTTGGTAGGATCCGTCGGGGAGCTGAAGCCGAAGGCCCTTCTCCTCGATGAGGGCCTTGCCCTCCTCCGTCCAGGGCGCCGGTGTGGCATCGTCACGGCGGAGGAGATAGCGGCAGACGAGGAAGGGGATGAAAGAAGGGAGGGGAGAACGTTTTGGTAGGATCCGTCGGGGAGCTGAAGCCGAAGGCCCTTCTCCTCGATGAGGGCCTTGCCCTCCTCCGTCCAGGGCGCCGGTGTGGCATCGTCACGGCGGAGGAGATAGCGGCAGACGAGGAAGCCGGAGCTTCCCTTCTCTTGCCAGTAGCGCACCACCTAGACTTGTCACTCCCTCCTCAGAGCCGGAGGGGGAAAGGGGTGAGAGGAGAACCTTGTAGATGCCGTCGTAGCGGAAGACCTGCTTGACGCCGTCGGGGATGTGGGGCTGGAACTTGTCGGCGGGGTCCTCCTCCTCGGAGGGGGCGGGGGAGCTGGGCGGGGACTTGGAGGACTTGGAGGCTCGCTTGCTGCTGCGCTTGCCCTTCTTGCCCTTCTTCTTCTTCTTGTCCAGCTTGTTCCCGCGCACCACTCGGATGGGGACGCCTTTGCGCCAGTCCCCTTTCGCCTCTCCCCCTTCAAATAGACCTATAGACGTAGATGAGAAGGTAGGTAGATGGGTAGGGGAAACCTTTGGGGCTGAACTTGCCGTAGCAGGCGTGGGCTAGGGCGAGGTTGGACTTGTCCCACTTCTGATCGGAGCTCTGCTCGCTGGTGCGTTTGTTGCCGGAGAGGTCACGGCCGCCGGCGCCGGTGTAGACGAGCTCCTCCCCGGTGTCATTGTCGTCCTCATAGCCATGCGAGGCTACGATGCTGTAGCAGATCGTGCCCTAGCAATGGACCAGCCTTTACTCCTCCTTCTTAGGGGCGAGGGAGCAGTGGGCGGGGGACCTTGGAGTGTATTCCTGAGACGGGAGGGCGATGAACTCCGGAGGCGGCGACCTGGGTGCGGAAGGTCCATGTCTGTCCCACGTCGACGTCGGGGACGTGGCCGATGTGATCGCGGCCGATGTCGGTGCGCTTCTCCACGGAGGCGGTGGCGTTGCCGCGACCCCAGTCGCGGGAGCCAGCGCCCTTGGTGGAGACGCCGCGCTTGCGCTTCCGCGAACCCTTCAGGTCCGCCCCCGCACCCACGATCTCGTTCGTGTCCCGCTTGCAATCCGGGCAGAACCAGTCACCTACACAATCACCTATTCGCTCCCTACCCACAACTTACATCCATACTATCTCTTAGATAAGTATAACTCTCATGTCAACTGACAGACTGGGAAGTGAAGTGAAGGAAGTGAAGGAATGGTTGGAGAACCTTCGGGGACGGAGTCGAGCTTGAGGCAGTAGGTGTGGTAGCAGAACTCGCACTCGTCGCAGAGCATGGTGGACTCGTCGTTCTCCTTGACGTGGCAGATCTGACAGCTGCACTCCCGGCACTTCTTCTTCGGGTTGTCCTCGCACTTCTTGCACCACGGCTCCGGATTCTCCTCCGGCGGCACCTCGAACTTCAACCAACCACCCTCACCCATCAATTGCACCAACCACCCATCCCTAGTGTTTGCCAACCTCCTCTCCGTCCAGTGTGGTGAAGGTGAGGGTGTCCTTGGCCTCCCCCTTCTCCCCTTCTTCCTTTTCACCCTGCGTTAGGCCACGGCTCACGATAGATGATTAGGATTGAGGAGTAAAAGCCAACCGAACTCTCCCCCGCTTCCTCCGTGGCTTTCGGAAGAGGCTAGAGAATGTTCATCGCGATTTGATATTGAAGAGAAAGGTTGATTAGGATGTGGAAACCTCCTCTTCGGGTTCGCGCTCTTCCATGGGTGGCGGGGGGCTGGCCTCTTTGGGCTTTTCTTCCGCCTTCGTCCCACCGTTCACCGGCGCCAGCTCCACGCGCTCCATCACCGACACCACCTTGGAGTGCTTTCTATTTTTGGCGTCTTATGCCACCTGCCTAACTGGCAACCGCGTTTTTTGCCGTTTACTCAAAGACTCAAACTTTTACACAAATGTATTCGTTGGCGATGTACGCATTAGTTAACAAGTTTTCTGCAGTCTTTTTAAAATTACCATATTTTAAATGAACACGTTTGGGCTGACACCTGGTTTTCCCCAATGAGATTTCCCCCCCCCCAATCAATAACCGCCCCTCATGAAAATTTCCCCCCATGAAGGTTTCCCCCCAAAGATTTCCACCTACTATAGTGACTTACTTATACACACACACCCTGCGCTAATGCAGCCCATAGTTGATACGGCTTTACATAGAAAATAGGTGAAATTGTATCTTGGGGGGGAAACTAGTCGTCGAAATCGAGTCGAAATCCCCCCAAGAGTTTTGACGACTAGTTTCCCCCCCCCAAGACACAAATTTCCCTGTTTAGACTGCCGTATCAACTATGGGCTGCATTCGCGCAGGGAGTGTGGGGATAAGTAAAATCTTGGGGGGGGGAAACCTTCATGAGGGGGGGCCCCCCCTTGGGGGGCCGGTAACCCTCCATGGTGGGTGGGGGGGGGGGGGGTTATTGCCATGGGGGGGGGGGGGGGTTATTGCCATGGGGGGGGGGAAACCAAACCAGGTGTCAGCCCACTTTTGACTTCGTTTTCGGGCGCTGTTCAGTTTTTTGGCGGATTATATGCACATTTTTTTAACGCTAGTCGAACCAAATAAGTTTTTCATATTTTTATGTATGTAGATGTTTTCATTTCTAAATAATCTAACCAAACCAATTGTTCATATAATGATAGACGTTGATAGATATCAGGCTTTTTATTTTCATTATTCAAGCGCTTTAGAATACAGCTTTTTATTTTACTCTTTTTATTTTGCGCTAGAGAAATATAGTTTTCATTTCAACTTAATTCACACAATATATTGAAATGCAAAAACAGGCTTTAACAATAGGCTTTTGATCCGTTTAACATTTTCATATTCCTTATGTAACTAAAATATTTTGAAAACACATTTAACATAAATTTTAAGGCATGGAAGAAAAAGAAGGAGGAACCATCATGTTCTGGATGCCGTAGTCGAAAAGCGTGTACTTCCAGCCTTTCGTGTCCTTCGGCTTCGCCTCCCGCCCGTTGATGAACAGCCTTCAATAAATACCTCTTCCATCTCTTACTCTTCCATCCATAAAAGAGCATGAGAGTATGCTAAAGGCAAAAGGGAGGGAGGGAGACCGTTGCTTGGGGATGGGGATGGCGAGCTCGGAGTCGGCGATGCGTTTCTGGAGGTCCTTGATGTCGCTGTTCTTGGACATGTTGGGGAAGGACACCGTCGCCCCACGCCCGTCCAGCCTCTTCGCTTTCACCACGAAACTCGCCATCCTCTCTCTCTTCTGCTCCACACTTCTACTCACTGCCTCAATCCCCCCACTGCCTCGCCCATGGGACTTCGAAAGAGACTTCGAGAAGGACTGCTGTTGCGAAAGAGGAGGGAGTGAGGCAGACTGACGGCAGGAGGGTGGGGTGAGGCTTGGAGTGTGAGTGTGTGCGCAAGGAGGTTACGCGGGAAAGCGCGCCGCATTTTCGGGCCAACTGCGCAAATCGCCTGAGCACCACTAGTTTGAACGGGAAAAGCATGGATGGGTGTCAGGACCTGTCCCAGAAAGTTGATAGCCTGCAAACAAGTGAAAACAAGGTAATATCAGGTAAAACAAAGTAACAAGGTAGCCGATAGGTAGCCGATATATTCATTGAATTTATGCATTGAAAATACATTGAATTGAAACCCAATTTGCTCATTGTATTCAATTGCAACATTTGTTTACCTCTTTGGCACTATAAGCAAAAATAGTCAATATTTGAACTCAAACTTTGATTATGGGATTTTATTATTTTATTATTCATTCTTAGTTGAAAATGTTAAGAGGTAATTAAAGTTAATGTCCTTAAAACCATCCAATTATAAAATCTGCAAAATACTGAATATCAGAAGAGTATCTAATTTAAATATATAATTTTAAGTATTTAAATTATCATTAAATAATAGTGTTTAATATTGCAAATTGAACCCGTACATCGCAAAACAAAACCTAGACGGACCTTCACAAAGTTCAGTCAACTTGGCTGAATAATTAAAAGTTTTAATTTTTATCATTTTCGACTGTTTAATTTTCGATATTTTCAATATAAATCGGGAAAATCAAAAAATTATGCCGATCCTCGATTCACCACACAGGCGGACCTTCATGCAGAACTTGAATGGGCATTTCGTTGAATGGGCTAAGCCCGGACTTTGCCACAAAGAGACTTTGTCATCTCTGTGCCACCAGTTGTCCCCAAAAACGATTCTTTAAAGACCCCGCAATTAAAGCAAATAATCCATCGCGCAATTTAATCAGTAAAATGATGATCTTAGCGTTGCATAAAAATAATTAATGCTTTATGTCAGATGCAGTTGCCTTGAGAGTACTAAGGTCAAGTGTCGAAAAGAGGACCTGTATGCTGACCCAATATGGAAATGTGGCTATATCGTAGCATTGAAAGAGCCCAAGCTGGCTTTTCCACAATTTATTTCACTATGAGCACAGACGATAACGCAAAGCAGCGGTCTCACACTGGATCCTAGGCAGCCAACGCATCTGACCCTATGCGGCATAAAAGTACATTCACAAGCAGATTGCAAAACCACCCATTGGCTGCGTGAAGGAGGAAATGATTCACTGGAGGAGGACGAAACTTGTTGGCCTATCAGTGGCCTGAAGCTGCCAGCGCTGCACTTGGCTAGCGTGGCTGTTGTAGAGGCGGCACTGCCCGCTCCCCTTCAGCAGGACTGCGGAAAAGCAGTTCCTGCAAATGCTCACCAGACCTCATGCTTCCTCCGCTGCATCTCCAAGAAAGGCCATCCCTCTGCGGCCATCTTTCTTGCCCTTATTTCGGCCGCATGGCCTAGGTTATTACTGCTAGCAGAGAGGAAGAGCGCACAGATTGAGGAAGCAAGCTTCGGCACAGGAGCCGTCAGCCTGTACCCCGTCCAAGATCCTCAATAAGGAGGGGCGATGATTGCGCGGAGAGAAGGGGCACTGGCCAACTGCAGTAGGGCACCGCTTCGAGCGGCAGTTGGGAGATCCACGTTGGGCACAATCACAGCACGCACTTCACTCTCCATCGGACGTTGCCATTCTGAAAATTCGCTATGCCTTAAAAGAGGCATAGAAGAGCTGCAAGCTGCGCGAGCGAGCCAATTTCTGTGTATTTTTCGCCCAAATCGGTGGAGTTACGTAAAAAAAGTATGCAATGGCACCTATGGGCGATAGCTGATATTACCCTTTGTTTTGGCGCACTCTGAAACTGCGCGCCAAAACAAACTACAACAATCATATTAGCATTTGTATTTCTTTTACTCGAGGAAACGCTTTTAGGGAGAACAGGTTTGCTTTTTCCTGCCAATTCTACCAGTTATTGTTTAAGGGGTTTTCGGTGTCAGTTTTGTATGCTCCAATAAAAATACTCAAAAATTATTGAGTACAAACATGACTCTCCACTCTCCAGATTTCGAAGATTGGGAAATTTTTGGCTGACACCTGGTTTCCCCCCCCCCATGAGATTCCCCCCCCAAGCAATAACCCCCCCCCCCCCTCATGAAAGTTTCCTCCCCATGAAGGTTTCCCCCCCATGAAGGTTTCCCCCCCCCCCCCAAGAATTTTACCTATACCCATACACCCTGCGCTAACTCGTCCCCTAGTTGATACGGCTCAGCAGTAAAACTATGTGAAAATAGGTGAAATTGTGTCTTGGGGGGGGGGGGAAACTAGTCGTCAAAATCGAGGACTAGTTTCCCCCCCCCCCCCCCCCCAGAGTTTTGACGACTAGTTTCCCCCCCCCCCAAGACACAATTTCACCTATTATCAACTAGGGGACGAGTTAGCGCAGGGTGTGTGGGTATAGGTAAAATCTTGGGGGGGAAACCTTCATGGGGGGGGTCATCCCCTTGGGGGGCCGGTAACCCTCCATGGTGGGGGGGGTTTGGCCATGGGGGGGGGGGGAAACTAGGTGTGAGCCAAATTTTTGACCCCAAAGTGGGGCCCGAAGGGCCCGCTTCGCGGTCTATACACATGACTGACTTTTTGTGTTTATATATATATTTCTGTTTAGAATAGCAGGGACTTTTTGTTCCGGAAAGCGAGACAAATTCAAAATTCATGACACAAATTTCCCATTTGTTTAACTTTGAGATCTCAACAATTAGCGATTTGCAAAATTCAAAAAGCATTATGCTCACAATGTGCTACTTTCAGCTGATTAAACTAGTCTCTGCTCCCAACACGCAATCCAGGATGCCATATTTTACCATTTCATTAACTCAATGCACTTCGCCGTCTCCATTGCGCTTTGCGCCATTATACTTTGCGTTTTCAAAAAAGAGCACTGTCATTGCCGATACATTACCCCTGAAGCTTTGCACTTCATGCACTCTCCAGATTTTGAAGTTTAGAATTTTTTAAGCGAGTTTGCTATTTGATTTGAAGAGGAGAGAAAAACTAACTGACGCCGAAAAGGTTCTTGCACTGTCCGATCATCTTGATGGAGCCCGACCGGTGATTTTCAGATGGTACGAGAGGGAGGCTTGAAGTGGCATAGAAGCGGCACTTCCTGCATCAAGTTGCCTATATTGGGATAAAGCGAGCAGAGTGTTAGTGATGTTTCATTACCTAGCCCCTCTATTTGCTTCAGGTGTATCAATAAAACATGTAAGGTATAACAAATAAACAAGTTAAATTTTGTCTTGTTGAGTAAAAATAAAACAATTTTATAATTTTTTATAAAATCGAAAGATGCTAGATGACAATATACTTGAAATTTTGATTTAGAGCTTAGAATTTTAATTATGTAAAAGAATATGCAATAAAACTGCAAAAATAACTGCAAACTTTAACCTTTGGTGTTTTACAGCAAAAGCGAAATTAAATAAACTAAGAATTACGTGTTTTGGCAAATTGGTTCAGGTTTGGCAAATGGTGCTATTTTTGCGTGGCCGCAGGCCGCCTGCCGCAGAGGGCAGGACATTCAGAGCTCTGGAGGCCGGAGGGCATGGGTGCGGAGGCCCCAGAGCGTAGCCTATCATGTGAAGCGTAAGGGCCGTAGCACCCGTGCCCGGAGGCCGGAGGAGCTCTGGCGCCCTGCCCAAAACGGCGGGCGGCCAAGGTCAGCTTAAGCAGTTACCCCATTTTTGCATCCGTCTATTTTTGCACCCTGTTTTACAACAAAATTGGCTGATTTTTTTTTGCATGAACGTCGATCTGGGTGGTGGCTCGGGACGATTTTTGGTGCTTGGCGTAATTTTTTTTGATTTTTGCGATTTATTGTCAAGTTAATGAAAATTAAACATCTCAAAATCGTGAAAATTCGTTACTCTTAATTTTTTAAACAAAACTGGCTCAATTTTTCTGAATATATTTATCTAGACGATGCCCTGGGATAAAGATGGGCAAAAATTATATTCTTGTTGCAAAATTAAAACTTAAAGATAAATATTTAGAATAAAATATTGAAAATTAGAATTTAGTAGAATTTTCAACACTATGAGTTTATATTTTGCAGATTACACGCCGTAAAGGTGGAAAATTCATTTAAAATATAAAATGATATGTTTATTGTGCAAATTTTATTAGTTTGAATTAGTTTGAATGTAATATAAATGTAGTAAATGACAACTAAGCAAATTTTTAGTATTTCGAATACAATAAGCATTTTTTGAAATAAAAGGTGCAGTTAGTAAAGGCTGAGCAAAATAATGGTCGCGCAAAACAAAATGCAGATGGTTCTGCAGATTCCGCTGGGAGAAGTTTTTGGGAGAAAAGCGAATCAATTTAGGATTCAGGAGGTAGGGGTGGAACACGGTTGAAAGTGTATAGAAGTGTAAGCCTTGGCGTCGACCACTGGAGTGTGAAGGCAACGCAGGCAGGGTGCTTTACGCAGGCTTCGAAGCAGTACTGAGCGTAGTAGCCAGTATCCTGCTCTGCCAGCATGGCCTCCTCCGGGAAGGTATTTGGTCCATGGTCCACGATGCTACATGGCGCCTCTGACAATCAGCCTTCCCTACCACATTCCAGCCTCCCTTATCCGACGCCCAGCTGACCGCATTGACGAATCTGCGTGCTGTGGTTGCTGTCCGCTGGCACTAGCGAGTCTTTCATCCGCTGCGGAGGACTCCAACTCACGCTGCAGAAGATGAGCAAAAGCGGTAATTACGCCCAGCAAAGGCAAGCAGAAGCTGTTACTGGCAGTTGAAGCTATTAATGTCCGCTCTGTAGCCTTGCCATTTGACGCCATTGCAGAAGGCGTTTCTT
Organism: Ptycholaimellus sp. GST1_10; assembly: GCA_030248095.1. Lineage (NCBI taxonomy): Eukaryota > Metazoa > Nematoda > Chromadorea > Chromadorida > Chromadoridae > Ptycholaimellus > Ptycholaimellus sp. GST1_10. Next base: position 8,777 of record JASANA010003704.1, read on the forward strand.
CAGCAGCCTTCACGGCAGGCCGCAATTTCATCGGAAATTGCTTGCTTTTTGTCTTGGCTCCAGGCAGAGATCCAGATGGCGTCGTCTTCTACCATGCCGTCGTAGGAATGGAAGCTTTGAACACAGCCCGTTGGGATAGGCGCACTCGTATGGTAATAATTATCTGCCTGGCCTGCAATTCTGATTTCTGCTCTCACTGTACTGATCTAGGCCGAACGGGAGCCATCCCAAGGGCAGGATCCCAGCCTACCACTGTGCAAGCCTCTCCATGCTCTCAGCTTTGGGAGGCCTCCCCTTTTCCTATTTAACCTTGGCTTCTAGCCTCAGTGTGGTGTGGCAATGTAGCCTCGATATAGCTCTGCTCAAGATGTACCCCATGTTTAGACTAATTCCCTGCTGTATAAACCTCTGATTCCACCCAAACCCACACCCGAGGGCTGGACAGTGGCATCGAGACCCGCCACCGCCCTCCAGGCCTCACCCAACGGCTATGCTGCTAGTGCTATGCTACTAGGGTTGGCACACTCACTGCACCTAGCAACACGCCTTTTTGCCAGGTTTTGTTACTGCCTGTTACCTCTGCTGCATACTTCGCCCTCCTCCCTCTCAGCACCTACCTATGTATTGCACTCAGTTCTATGCATTCCTTCCTTTGCTGCTGATCGGTCCCATTGATACTGGAGCATGGGATGAGGCTATTGGATTGGAGCAGCCATACTTACCCATTTGCACCTGGAGTTCAAGCCAGATGGTTAAAGCTATAATCAGCAGAAGCATGACTGATAAGTCTGTTTAGCTAGTTTAACGGTTGTGATGAAGTAGAAAAACTTTCAGATTGAGGGAGGCTTTAGGGTACTGCGCTGAATAGGAGGGGGAAGGTTTGAGCTAGTGGAAAATAATGTCGGTGACAGCAGCATTGCTTAAGCTTTGGTAAACGGCTGTTATCTGTTGATTGATTCGATTGATAATTTGGTGAACTAGGCTCTTTTCTGTTGATTGATTCGGTTGATAATTAGCAGCTCAGAAAGCTCAGCCTCTCCTTTTTGACACAGGTGCATGATTTAAGAGGCGTTAAGAAGTACGAATCTAAAAGGGTGGTGTTTTTGGGCCGCTAATTTATGAATGCTGAATGCCTGAATGCCTGAATGCTTTACCTCATTTTAGACCGCGGGCTATTGGTTAACGCCACGCACGAATGGAGCAGAACAAAGAAGATAACCAAAGAAATGCTTTTCTCAAATGCTTTTTTCTTGACTATTTTAGCCAAGGAAAAGACGATATTCATTTGTTAATTCATGTTTGCTTTCCTTCTACAACCAGCGAATCACTGCAGCCATAGCAATAAATTAGCGGCCCAAATACGCAAGTGAGGCAGTGAAGCAGGGTCTGGAACAGCTTCAGGACAATGGGAGGCAGGGCCAGTGAGGAGATGGGAGTGTCAGCAGTGGTTGACATGGATCTCTTCCCGCTGCCAAGCGGAGGCCCAATCACTGAGGCGGCCCCAGGAGTTCCTTCGCCGCCCCCCAGCCTCCTCCAATCGCTCCACGCCCCCCTCCACTGCCGCCGACTCGTAGACACTCTCGTCCGACGAGCCCGCCTCCGCCTCCCTCCTCCACTCCACTCCTCTCCTCCCTCCCGCTTCCTCCCTCTTCCCTCCTGCATTCCCCATCCCATTCACACTTTTGCTTGGGGGAGGGAATGCGGAGGCAGCTAACGCGAGGCATTCTGGCCAGACGATGGGGAGTTGGCCCGCCGCAGCCCCTTGGCACGCAGCCCTGCATCTTCGAGGGGGAATCTGGAATTGGCCTATTACCCTGCTGCTTCTCCTGGCAGCAAAGAGAGATGGGTACGGATCAAGAGGGGGCTGTGAGGGGAAGGGTGCGGCAGTAGCAGCCTGGGCGGAGCAGAAGTGCTGCAGCTGAGTCCAGATGGCGGAGCAGGCGGGGTCGAGGCCGGTGTCGGGGTCGTCGGTGAGCGTGAGGCCGAGCTCCTGGCTGCCGCGCTCCTGGGTGAGTGGGGGTCGATTGTCGGGTGGGAGGCGGAGGCGGCGGGAGGCGGCGCTGGGCTGCCAGGGCAGAGTTTGGGAGGGCGGTGAATGGCCGGAGGCGTAGGCGGAGTCCTCACTGCCGGAGGAGGCCATGGAGTGCCGCCAGGGCCCCGACAGCTCCCCCGGCTCGAAGTAGCGGGCTGGGCCTTCGCCGTCTAAAGGAGGGAGATGGGTTGGGGTTGAGGTGGAGGGGGAGGGTTGGACCTTTGGCAGGAGGAGGGGTGGAGGGGAAGCGATGGAGACGGAGTGAGGAGGTCGGCTTGGCCTCAGCCTTCACGCTCCGACTGTCGAAGAAGGCTTCCAGACGGCTGCCCATCCCCTGGCGTCGCTCACGCTGCAAACAGGCTTCAGTCATTATGGCTTCATGGGCTGTAGGAGGAAAGAATGGACGTTGGGTTAGAGATCGAAGAGTGAAAGAGGATGAGTAACCAACCAGAGAGGAGGGAAAGGCATCGGCTGCTTTGGCTGGAGCACTGGTGAGAGGGGAGGGTGTGGAGAGACGGCAGGAGTCCAGGCGATGCACCAGCAGCTCCGACTGCGAACTCTGCAGACACACAGGCCAATCTCCCATTGAGTTCCCATCCCTGCCCCCTCAGGTGTGCCGAGGTGCTGAGTGCGCCAAAGACATGACAATGAACTTTAGGACAGGAAGAGGGAGGGAGAGACTGACGGAGCGATTGCGCGCGTTGCTGGCAGCAAAACGGGGCTGGGCGGAGGGCGGAGGGTGCAAAAGGGGCTCAGGCTCGGAGGTTTTGCGCCGGCGTTGGAGGTAGCGTGGAAGGAGTGCTCGACTGCTGCTTGCCCGACCTAGCCCACCTGCTTCAGTTCTCTATTGGAAGGGCATGGGAGGAGGAGGAAGTGGAGGAGACAAGCAAGGGAGCGTCGAGCCTCGTCATCCATGGGCTGCAGCAGGATCTCGCGGGCTCTCGGCGATATCTCTGTCGCGTGCTGCTCCAGCATTACTCTGCAAACAGAGCTCTAGGTCAATATGCCAGAGCATGAATAGGTGAGGGAGAGAAGAAAGAAGGAACCGTTTGATCTCTCTTGTCCACTCCCGTTTGGCCTCGATGCCGGATGGGAGGAGGGTGATGGCGGCCTTGGGGTTGTCGAAGGGGAGGACTTGGAAGGCCAGCGGCTCCTTCTCCAGGTTCTCCACCAGCATCAGGTTGCTTGTCTGGCCAGTTTGAGCCAGTTAGAGGGAAGGAGAGAGGAGGGTGGTGGAAGGAACGGGTATGAAGTCTTTGAGCTGGAGACTGCCGTCGGGCTTCTGCTTGGTGATGAGGAGGAGCTCATCGAAGAGGAACAGGCGCCGCTGAGCCCGCGAGTTGGCCAGCCGAAGACAGCCTTCCAGCACCAACTCCCCGTACTCACGCAAATCCGATCCCTTAATTCCTTTTCAATTTTTTTATAATTTTTTTTTATTTTTCCTAATTTTTAAAATTTTTCAAATGTGTCTTAATGTTCTTGCTCATTTTTTTTGACTCGCATGAATCAAAACACTTCTTTGCTTGGTATTCCCACAAATATGACTCCTCCAACCTGTTCCTCTAACACCAATGAAGAAAGACGCTTGAGTGCCATAAATGAAGAGGCAAGCAAAGCGGAGATGAGTTGGAACCTGGTGCTCGGTAGACTTGGAGCGGTGTAGCTGGGCCTGTATCTCAGCCACTCTGGCCTGGTGGTCCTGGCGTCGCTTGAGCTCGTTGATATGGGCTGCTCTGGCGCGCATCTCCTCGTAGGCTGCTGCCAACGCCTCTCGCTCCCTCCCCGCCTCCTCCTGGCCCTCTCCCCAGTGCTCCAGGGCATTCTGCCACCCCTTTCTCATTTAGTCATACATTGGAAGAGTAGAAGGGGGGAGAACCTTGAGGAAGAGGTGGTATTTGAGGATGCGTTGAACAGGTTTGAGGAGGTAGGCGGCTAGGGGCAGACTGTGCCCCAGGGCCGTTTGACGCTCTCGAAGCGCTGCCTTCACCCCAGCCCGCTCCTCTAGCCTCAATGCCTGCTCAGTTTAATCCATCCCACACTTTTCTTCGACCTGGATCAGTGCCTAGAGACAGAATATGTTCAGTGTCTGTCACTCAGGTGCTGCGAAGGCTTGCTGGTGAAAGAGGGGGGAGGGGGCAAGGGAGGTTGTTAGATGCAAATGTATTCCCCCCTGGGCGCAAGAAGATGTCCAAGTCTCTAATTTCCGGCCTTGTTATCCAGGCAACCTCCGTCCAGCTTTTCATTCAGCCCCTTCTTGCCTGTGTAAATAATGGAGAGGAACAACGTTCACGGTTATTCTTCAAAACTTTTCCATTTGATGACGCTTGATAACTTACCTTTTGCTCAAAAAAATGCGATACATTTAAAGAATATTTTTTATCAATGGGGGGCGGCAATTAGACCAAAAATTGTATTTTTGTATGCATCATGGGCGTAACATCAAAATGGAGTTTTTGAAAATTGATCATATAACTTTTCTCTAGTCTTGTCAATTTTTGCGCGGCCGCAGGCCGCCTGCCGCGAAGGGCAGGGCAGTCAGAGCTCCGGAGGCCGTAGGGCATGGGTGCGGAGGCCCCGGAGCGTAGCCTAGCATGCGAAGCATGCTAGGCGAAGCGTAGGGGCCGTAGCACCCATGCCCGGAGGCCGGAGGAGCTCTGGCGCCCTGCCCGGAGCGGCGGGCGGCCAAGGCCCGCTTTAACAGTTACCCCATTTTTCGTCCGTCTGTCCGCATATATATATATATATATATATATATATATATGTGTGTGTGGTACCGCAGCCCGTACTCCTCGGTTTTTCAATGAAATTGGCTGAAATTTTGCATGGAGGTCCGTCTAGGTGGTGGCTCGGGACGTTTTTGTGCGCTTGGCGCCATTTTTTGAATTTCTTGATTTATGGTCAAAAAACCTCGAAAATGGAGACCTCGAATTTCGAATTTTTTTCGAAAACTTGCATTTTACTTTTATTTGTTATTTATTATTATTTAGATTATTGTTTATCATTTAAATGCCTCAGAAACCAAAAATATACTTATACCAATTTGTTACTTTGTACCTTTGATTGTCATTTTATTATTTCTTGAGCTGACTTGGTCATTATATATTTCATTTATTACAAGTTGAACAAGGCCGCGCATCTATTGGCGATAGGCGATAATACCTTGCTGAGCCAAACAAAGGAAACAATAGTCGTTGCTAGATTGATACCCATAATGCCTCGAAATCAGCCTTTTTGCAACCGAAATAGACCGTATTCAATCTCTAGCACAATTTTGACTTTCCTTCACGTTTGGAGCTATTGTGAACCCATTTCTGGGTATTTTTGATGCCATTTGGTAGATTGTGCAAAAATGTTATGAGATTAAGATTCTGTCATAAAAATAGAGGTGTAAGAAAATTCATGTTGAACCTGTCATAAAATGCCAATTAATACTGCGAAATTGTTGACAGAAACGCTGATAGCTCTGCTTCTCCTAATGGTAATGGTGGGGAGTTTACTGATGTGCATCGTTTGCATCTATCGACGCCACTGGAACGATTACAGAAGAGGGTCCGCCTTTACCTCCTCCAACGTGATCATTTCCCAACGATGATTACCCATTCCCTCGCTTCCTCCTTTTGTTGCCACCTAAGCTTTTTTCCACCTTATTACGTCAAGCCTGGGCACGTCCCTTAGAGAAGTGATTAAATTATATGCTCCTAGCTGTCAACTGAGAAGACAAGGATGGAAATAAACAAGATGTTCCGACAAATTGAGTACTCGTTATTGGAGGCTACAGACGCAGACTATATGAGATAGGTGAACCTGGCCAGGGCATCCATCATGTCGGGATAGCGGGTGCAGTACTGGGCGTAGGCAGCAAAGCCGGGCCCGTTGTGGAGGAAGAGGCGAGCCATGTCAGGGAGGCAGAGGAGGGCCAGGTCAAGCTGGCGGTAGAAGTCCCGGCTGAAGGCGAACACTGCCTCCAGGTTACCAAACAGACTGCACACCTCCACCCCACCCACGCACAGCTCCTCACGCCGCAGCAGCAGGAAGTTCAGGTAGCCCTGCCAGGTGATGAGCTCGTTGGTAAGAAAGGCGGGAGGGAGGAGTGGTAGGAGGGAACCTGGATGACATCGTGGAGGTCGTTGACGTAGGCCCGCTCGGTGTCCCAGAGCTCCAGGGCGATGCGCTGCAGATAGCTGGGCTCCCCGGACAGGATGGCGGAGCGGCGGGCGAAGGAGGCCGCGGACTCCAGGCTGAGCAGGGGGGAGCGGCTGGGAGGATCCTCGGCTGGCAGGGAACTCCTGACAGGCCAGCTTAGACTGAGGCTTGGGTAGAAAGGGTGGAGGAGAGGAGGGGATACCGGAAGGAGGAGCGAGCGGAGGAGTAGCCGGTGGAGGTGGAGGAGAAGCTCACGCGGGCGGCCACGGCCCCCTCCAGCCCGCCAAGGGTCTTTCGCCGCGCAACCTCCATGCCACCCGCCTCCACCTCACCCACACCCGCCTCCCTGCACAACCTCATTAGCTCACCTATGCTAGGCCGTGTCGGCTAAATTGGTTTATCTTTTCAAAAGCGGTGTTTGCGATAACTGAATGAAAGTAAGAGGATTAGGTGAATTCAGTGAGGATTGTAGTTTAGGGCAAAGGAATGCTTTGTAGTAGGGGCTCTGGTGGGAGCGAAGTCTACAAGTGGAGTGTAGGAGCGATGTTTAGCGTCTCACTGGGCCCTCTGCTGACCGACTAAGTGCCCTATCCCTCTTATTAGCCCACTCACCGAAGCAGATAGTTTAGGGCAAAGGAATGCTTTGTAGTAGGGGCTCTGGTGGGAGCGAAGTCTACAAGTGGAGTGTAGGAGCGATGTTTAGCGTCTCACTGGGCCCTCTGCTGACCGACTAAGTGCCCTATCCCTCTTATTAGCCCACTCACCGAAGCAGATAGTTTAGGGCAAAGGAATGCTTTGTAGTAGGGGCTCTGGTGGGAGCGAAGTCTACAAGTGGAGTGTAGGAGCGATGTTTAGCGTCTCACTGGGCCCTCTGCTGACCGACTAAGTGCCCTATCCCTCTTATTAGCCCACTCACCGAAGCAGATAGTTTAGGGCAAAGGAATGCTTTGTAGTAGGGGCTCTGGTGGGAGCGAAGTCTACAAGTGGAGTGTAGGAGCGATGTTTAGCGTCTCACTGGGCCCTCTGCTGACCGACTAAGTGCCCTATCCCTCTTATTAGCCCACTCACCGAAGCAGATAGTTTAGGGCAAAGGAATGCTTTGTAGTAGGGGCTCTGGTGGGAGCGAAGTCTACAAGTGGAGTGTAGGAGCGATGTTTAGCGTCTCACTGGGCCCTCTGCTGACCGACTAAGTGCCCTATCCCTCTTATTAGCCCACTCACCGAAGCAGATAGTTTAGGGCAAAGGAATGCTTTGTAGTAGGGGCTCTGGTGGGAGCGAAGTCTACAAGTGGAGTGTAGGAGCGATGTTTAGCGTCTCACTGGGCCCTCTGCTGACCGACTAAGTGCCCTATCCCTCTTATTAGCCCACTCACCGAAGCAGATAGTTTAGGGCAAAGGAATGCTTTGTAGTAGGGGCTCTGGTGGGAGCGAAGTCTACAAGTGGAGTGTAGGAGCGATGTTTAGCGTCTCACTGGGCCCTCTGCTGACCGACTAAGTGCCCTATCCCTCTTATTAGCCCACTCACCGAAGCAGATAGTTTAGGGCAAAGGAATGCTTTGTAGTAGGGGCTCTGGTGGGAGCGAAGTCTACAAGTGGAGTGTAGGAGCGATGTTTAGCGTCTCACTGGGCCCTCTGCTGACCGACTAAGTGCCCTATCCCTCTTATTAGCCCACTCACCGAAGCAGATAGTTTAGGGCAAAGGAATGCTTTGTAGTAGGGGCTCTGGTGGGAGCGAAGTCTACAAGTGGAGTGTAGGAGCGATGTTTAGCGTCTCACTGGGCCCTCTGCTGACCGACTAAGTGCCCTATCCCTCTTATTAGCCCACTCACCGAAGCAGATAGTTTAGGGCAAAGGAATGCTTTGTAGTAGGGGCTCTGGTGGGAGCGAAGTCTACAAGTGGAGTGTAGGAGCGATGTTTAGCGTCTCACTGGGCCCTCTGCTGACCGACTAAGTGCCCTATCCCTCTTATTAGCCCACTCACCGAAGCAGATAGTTTAGGGCAAAGGAATGCTTTGTAGTAGGGGCTCTGGTGGGAGCGAAGTCTACAAGTGGAGTGTAGGAGCGATGTTTAGCGTCTCACTGGGCCCTCTGCTGACCGACTAAGTGCCCTATCCCTCTTATTAGCCCACTCACCGAAGCAGATAGTTTAGGGCAAAGGAATGCTTTGTAGTAGGGGCTCTGGTGGGAGCGAAGTCTACAAGTGGAGTGTAGGAGCGATGTTTAGCGTCTCACTGGGCCCTCTGCTGACCGACTAAGTGCCCTATCCTTCTTATTAGCCCACTCACCGAAGCAGATAGTTTAGGGCAAAGGAATGCTTTGTAGTAGGGGCTCTGGTGGGAGCGAAGTCTACAAGTGGAGTGTAGGAGCGATGTTTAGCGTCTCACTGGGCCCTCTGCTGACCGACTAAGTGCCCTATCCCTCTTATTAGCCCACTCACCGAAGCAGATAGTTTAGGGCAAAGGAATGCTTTGTAGTAGGGGCTCTGGTGGGAGCGAAGTCTACAAGTGGAGTGTAGGAGCGATGTTTAGCGTCTCAGTGGGCCCTCTGCTGACCGACTAAGTGCCCTATCCCTCTTATTAGCCCACTCACCGAAGCAGATAGTTTAGGGCAAAGGAATGCTTTGTAGTAGGGGCTCTGGTGGGAGCGAAGTCTACAAGTGGAGTGTAGGAGCGATGTTTAGCGTCTCACTGGGCCCTCTGCTGACCGACTAAGTGCCCTATCCCTCTTATTAGCCCACTCACCGAAGCAGATAGTTTAGGGCAAAGGAATGCTTTGTAGTAGGGGCTCTGGTGGGAGCGAAGTCTACAAGTGGAGTGTAGGAGCGATGTTTAGCGTCTCACTGGGCCCTCTGCTGACCGACTAAGTGCCCTATCCCTCTTATTAGCCCACTCACCGAAGCAGATAGTTTAGGGCAAAGGAATGCTTTGTAGTAGGGGCTCTGGTGGGAGCGAAGTCTACAAGTGGAGTGTAGGAGCGATGTTTAGCGTCTCACTGGGCCCTCTGCTGACCGACTAAGTGCCCTATCCCTCTTATTAGCCCACTCACCGAAGCAGATAGTTTAGGGCAAAGGAATGCTTTGTAGTAGGGGCTCTGGTGGGAGCGAAGTCTACAAGTGGAGTGTAGGAGCGATGTTTAGCGTCTCACTGGGCCCTCTGCTGACCGACTAAGTGCCCTATCCCTCTTATTAGCCCACTCACCGAAGCAGATAGTTTAGGGCAAAGGAATGCTTTGTAGTAGGGGCTCTGGTGGGAGCGAAGTCTACAAGTGGAGTGTAGGAGCGATGTTTAGCGTCTCACTGGGCCCTCTGCTGACCGACTAAGTGCCCTATCCCTCTTATTAGCCCACTCACCGAAGCAGATAGTTTAGGGCAAAGGAATGCTTTGTAGTAGGGGCTCTGGTGGGAGCGAAGTCTACAAGTGGAGTGTAGGAGCGATGTTTAGCGTCTCACTGGGCCCTCTGCTGACCGACTAAGTGCCCTATCCTTCTTATTAGCCCACTCACCGAAGCAGACTAATAAATACCACACACCACTGCTTATTCACTCATTTCATTTCCAAAAATGGTGTACACTGAGCAAAAATAATCCAATGGCAACTGATGGGGCAGTTTAGACAAGTGACCTTAGATGAGAGTCGGAAGCAGTGCGAGAGCGGAGGGCGAGCGAGGAGGAGACGGCGCCCTTCCAGTAGGCAGCCTCTATACGACCTTTGGCCAAGCTCCTCCGCCCAGCCCTGCCAGGAGGCGGAGTGCCCGCCCCACTCTGCAACTTTTATCCCCTTCCCTCCTTCCAAGCACACTCACAGCCCACCTTGTCTCAGAACGGAGTCTTTGGCCCAGCACTAATGCAGAGAGGCGGATCTCTGGCCAGATGAGGGGAGAGGGCACGCCCCTGAACAAGTAAGGAGTGGGTGCGAAGGAGACTCTGTGTCCAGGGTGAGGAGGGCTCCTGTGGGGGGAGGGCACCTCAAGGACCTGGGGCATGGGAGGGAGGGAGGGCGGGAAGGGAGGTGGAGAAGAAGGGCTGGAGATGATGACGGCAGCAGACCCCTGGGAGGAGGGAGTGGAGAAGAAGGGGCGGGGGGGGGGGGATAATCTGATGCCGGAAGGAAGGTCGGGGCCTTTTCTGGCGGCGCCCCAATAAAGACCCCCGTCCGCACCCATTGCGCCATGCCACCCTTTCTGACAACGCGCCACTAAGGTGCCGCATCTCTGAAAGGGGTTAATGGGGAGGTCTACGGCTCACTGATCCCTTCTCTAACCCCCTCACCCTCATACACACCCTTTTATCCCATAGACACTGCTGCCAAGAAAGGTCCTCCCCCTTTTCCTCGCTCTATTCTGCTCACTTTTTATGCAACCGGAAATTAATGGGATCACGTTGATTCTCACCAAAGGCGCCTTTCGGGTCTATGAATTCGGTCCCAAAAATATAGTGCGCAGTGATAGGGCATATTGTCAGCGTTTTTGGGCCAGTTTCCGTAGCCGATTTTTATAAAATTCCGAGCCTTGCATAGGTTGCAATGACTGAATGGTCTGACAAGGCCCGGCCAGATGACGCGCTGACATGGGCCCAATGGCACTTCACAAGGCCCTCAAGGGCTGGGAGAGGGGCGGGAGCGTGATGGCTGGAGAGTATAGAGAAATAGGTTTTTGCCGCTCACCGGATGAAAGGCGAGGTATCGCTGGTCTCGCGCCTGCTCTCCGCGCAGCTCCCGAATCGCTGCCTCCAATGACGCCTGCAATTCTGCCAGCCTTCCTGCGCTCTTTGCACTAAGGCCATTGGGGAAAAGGGTCTCTAAAGCGGATCCCAAGGGGCCCCAGTTCAAGGTCAGCTCAGAGCCAACTCCGCCCCCCCCCCATTCCCGCATTGCACGGCACGGAAGTCCAGTGCCTAGTGGTAGTTGGCCTTGCCCGTTCGGGTCATGGGCAGGAAAGAAGCCGTCTTTCTGACAAAGTGGGCAGAAACTGGGGCTTCCGGCAAAAAGCGGAGTAGAGAGTCGGAAGTGAAAGGGCAAAGCTTGAGCCTAGCACTCCGCCCCGTCCCCCCTTTAGTCCTCTAGCCAACTGACGCCTCTTCTCCTCCTCCAGAGAGCAGTGGCATTGTAAGGAGGAGAGAGCCTCAGCCCTTAGAAGTACCCAGCGACCCTAGTCAGCTGAAATGAAGAGCTGGTGCTGGGGCCTGAAACAGTTGCGGAGATTTCTCTGCTTACAGTGGAAGGGGAGGGGGAGGGAGAAAATGTGGAGGGAGAGTGACCAGAGCAAACTCAGCTGGGTAGGAAGGGAAGTGAGCGGGCTGCTGAGAGTCATATGCGCAAAGCCGGTGCCACTGAATGCGATGGGGAGAAGGCGCTGAGGGAGGGGGGAGAGGGGGTTGAGGTTGCGGGGGTGTTGAGGGGGGCGCAGTGGCCTTAGCACCCCTTATGAGAGGCCTAGAGCAAACACCATTCCCTCGACCACTAAACACCAACACCCTCTTGGCTTGCTGGCCAAAAAAGTTGTCTCTCCCTCCTCCTCAGCCCTCACCCCCCATCCCCTCATCCACTGGGGGGCCTAACCTCAATCCTAACTTATTCTTTCTTTTGAAATTTTCCTAGAATTTCACTGATCATCTTTTAGGAGACGTTTGAAACGTTTTAGTTTTAAGAGACATTTTAACACAACTAACGGGAATGGCTTCATAGATCATTGGTATGAAGCGTGTTTTGCGGTTGTATTGTTTGGGGCTAGGTTGCAGTGAGAGATGGGCAGGGGGTATTTAGAGAGAGAAAGAAGGAAAAGGAAGGAGCGTTCGTTCCCAGGCGGAGAAGAAAGAGGGCAGGGCACCTGAGTTGCCGGCGCTTCCGAGACCGCCATTCGCTCTGCTCCACCTGCAACCAATCCCCGCATCCACCACACACCATCCTATTTCCACTCCCTTACTTTCTATTCTCATCACACTCTGCATCTCACGCCTCATTCAAAGTCCATTGCACAAATTCACTCTTAACCAAGAAATAGGAAAATCGTCCTAGGACAAATGGCACCCGCATGAGTGCCATTTATAACGGTGACATTAGGTAATGGCCAGTGAAAAGGGCTGGTAAAGCGAGGTTGGCGGGGGAAAAAAGGGCCAATAAAAAGTGTCTCCTTCCCTCCCTCCGCTGTCATTGAGGCGCAGCTCCGATGGCCGCAATCCGATCATGCCTTTCCAGCGACAACCTCCCCATACCTCCACCGCAACAAAAAGCCCACACGCAGACGCCTAGGCCCCTTTTTTGCCCCCCAAACATTGCTCGGCACAAAGGGGCGATGCCTCTTAGCTGGTTCCCTGGGGAAGTTGGTGATCGGGAAGCCTGGAAGTTGGTGAAAGAAGTGTTGGGGCCAGGCTGAGCAAATGCGGGCTGTGAAGGAGAGTGGCAGACTCGGCCAACTCCAGTCCTTCGCCTCCCACCCGGGCCCGGAACAAAGAACCGGGCACCGGAATCGGACCAGCAAATGAATGCGCCTCAATCCAATCGCCAAAAAAGCCTCACCGGCCTGGATGGAGTTGGTGGGGGGGGGCATCGAGAGGAGGAGTGTGTGTGTGTGGCTGAGAGAGAAAGCGAGTGGAGAGTAGAGGCGTAGTGAGTAGGGCACAAAGCGGGACGAGCGAAACATGCGGCGGGGTCAAGTGTGCCGGGGGGAGGAGGGGAGCCCTTGAGGTCGGCAGTGTCTCTGTCAAGGACCTGCTTCACCAGCTCCCCTCAAACTCACCCTGCCCCTAGCCCCGCCTCAAAGCCTCCCTCACTACTCTCTTCATTTGGCCAGGAACGCTGCCTAGCTTTCTAATTGCAGCCAGGAACTTCAGCCAAGCCAAGAAAGGCGAAGACTTTTAAAACAACTATTCTGCCCGAATCAGAGTTCAGTACATGGTGAAAATAAGTTTCTTTCTGGGCAATCAGCTTAACAAGTCGATGGGGCAGAAGAACAAATCATCACGGTTCAGTAAAGCCTCTATTCACAGGCTTGAGTGGATTTACTGAATTTGTAGCAGTCGTTTACAGGAGATTTTTTATGGAAGGCGAGGAGAAGTGGCATTAGAGTGAAAAAGAGCAAGCACACTGGCCAAAAGCCAATTGCTATGCAAATCTGAGGCAGGCAGAAAAGGGCACTTTTCCACTCATTCCCACGTTTTGCATCGGACAGCTTCATTAGTGGGACTTTACTGGCTTGGCCTAGCTAAGCCCGAAATACTTTGCCGCCTGTGAAAATGTTGGCTGGAGACTTGAAGCAAGTGGGGGCTAAGCTAAGGGGGAGGAGGGGCAGAGTGCCGACAGCGAAACGGATGGCAATTGCCAAGGTCGTGGGCCTGAGAAATGAAATTGAAGCCTCTTCCCTCCTTTCTGCTCCTCCCTCCTTCACCTCCCCTAGTCCCCTTCACCCAACTACACTTCAATCTCACCCTACTACTGCCCCAGTCCTTCTTCAAAACTAAGAGCTTGCCTACCTATTTCCCCAGCTTTGCAAAACCAAGGCACAGAGCGGACAAAGATGACAGTGGAAAGGGGAAATAACCAGGAGGCCTGTTTCTTCTAGAGCATCTAGCATCGGTTGGACGCAGGCCCATTCCAGCTGGCCTGGCGCTGAGATGTCGGCCAATCTCAGCCCTCCTCGGTATGCCAGACGCGGATGGGTTGGGGCAGAGGGAAGGAAGGCCCTGCCTCAGCCGCTTAGGCATGCCCAATCCCCCCGACCCCTCTCCTGGAGACCTAGAAAGGCCGCGCTAAGTCCCGATGAAGAGGTGCGGCTCAAATGGACTCCACTCAAAATGCCGGCCTCTCTCTCTCTGTCAACTCCCAGGCTCGCTTGGGCGGTGCAAGAAGTGGCCGCCCGCCGATTGCCTCCCATACTCTTCCCCCACCCCTCCTCCCATTCACCAGCAGCCTTTCATCGCCCCGTCTACAGCCTCACGCAATCACAGACCAGGCCAGCAAACTCCTGCGGCTCATCGCTCACTCCTCCTTTTCTCACGCCAACTATCCGCTATCGCCCAATTGTTCTCTCCAAATTCCAGCTGCAGGAGTGTAGAAGTGGGCTGTGAGAAGTGAGTGATAGCAGTGAGTCTAGAGTTGGATGCAAATAGAGAGTGGATGCAGGGTGGAAGGAAGGGCGACCTTGTCCCTCCCTCTCTCCGCAGGTCTGCCTCTCACCTCAGCGGCCCTTTACTGGGATGGCGTAATTGCCGGCTTCCAGCACTACCCTTACACTAACCGCCCCCTCCCAACCCCCTCAAGTACACCTTTCCACACGCTCGCATTCCGCGCCTAACAACATCTCTTTCCTAACCTCTCCATGAATACCTTCTCTTCTTTCTCCATCCTCCTCACCAGCCTGGCCTACATTAGCATTAGTATTACTTCCTGTCAAACTCGCCTATTAGCCTATTTCTCTCCTCATCGCACATCATCGCTCATCTCATTAACCAAGACAGGAAAAGCGTGAGACTTTGCGGAAGACGGAATAATCTGATTAAGCATAGGCCAAGAGGAATGCGGAACTAGTCCAGGAAGCCAACTGCATCCTCAGGCCCCAACTGATGAGGGGATGGGTGTTGAAAAGGTGTGGGAAGGGGAGAGGCTTGTTGACAGGGAAGAAGGCAGAGAATGGACTGCCCCTCCTCATCTGACGCCCTTAAAGGGAACGCGGCCTTTTAGGCGGATTGGGCCCTAGGTGCCACTGCTCAGGAGGAGGCGACAACAGCTCCACCGATGGCTACTCTCTTTACTCCCCCAATATTAGACTGCGCCCCCTTCAACAATGCGCCTCCAACAGCAGCTTACAGCCTACCGCCGCCCCGTGTGTGGACAGAAAGAAGAGGTGCAGACTATGAAAGCGGATGCCTTTCCTGCCTCAGCTCCCCCCAACCAACCCCAATTGGGGCGTTCAATTAGGCATATGGCCAATTGAGCGGCGGCCAGGGCCCTGAGGAAGGAAGGAGCGGCCTAATGGAAGGGGCCAGGTGATTGTGGCCCTCTGCCCTTCTTCCAAGGCCCATATAGTTCGACAGGTGTTCTTGGCCCAGTTGCTGTGGACAGGAGAGGGCGAGGCAAAGGAGGATGGTAAAATATGATTGCTGGTGCTGTGAATGGTGTTTCTTGGAGGGTGCTGGGAGAGTGTGGAGCAGCGGAAGGGAGTAGTGGGCCGAGGAGAGTTCCGGATTGGGAGGGCTGAGGGTGAGAGGGGAGGGAGTGTGGAGAATGGGCGGTGCGAGAATGGAGTGAAAGGCCCTGGCCTTCGCCCAAGGCCTGTGTGTGTCTCTGTGTGCATCTGGGTCACTCACCCGGGGCACACCAGCAGCAGCAATGCCCATTTACCAGCAATGCCCCTTTCACAAGAACTGCCCCTTTTGCTTTGCTCCAAGTCACTGGACTGGAGCAGCAACACTAACGGCCCATGTCTCGTCTCGTCATCCAACTAAACCGCTGAAATGCCGCGGTAGCAGCGGAAGATGAGAACCAGGACAGCAAACACGCCCATTATCTCTATCAAGTGCAGTGCCGGAGTGGAGGACGAGTGGAGGACTAGACGGACTAGAGGACGAAAGGGGTACATGTTGGACAGCAGCCGTTTGCCCTGGCCCCGTTAGACAGCAGCCGTTTGATCAGCAAGACAGCAAGATGTGCCGCCATCCCCTCAGACAGCTCCAGGGAGCCTTATCCTAGGAATGCACACCTATAGTGGTAGGGGTCAATTACAAAACTACGCATTACCCAAAGCTACCCGGGACAACTTCGCATTACCCAAAGCTATAAGAAGGCTCGACAGGACCCAACCATCAATTTCCCCAAAGCCATAAATATTTCAAGACCCCATGCACAATGTCTTAATCCCATCGCCAGAGATTGTGGTGGCATGTTTTATAACTACAAAAAAAAAAACAAAAATACAAACAAAAAAAAAATACAAAAAAAAACAACATAAAAATAAAAATATTTTAAAAAAAAAACAAATATAAAGTCACTTTCTGCCTGGGCCAGTGCACCTAAGCTCCTCGCCCTAAGAGCCTCTTCTTCTCCTCTACTTCCTTCGCAGCCCTAAGGTTATCCATTTTTCATTTACTTGTTCTTGGCCTGTTTCAGTTAGGCTTAGGAGGCTTAGGATTGAAATAGTCATAATTTCTTACGCTGTTGTCAACTGACGCTTTGCCTAGGGGTTGGGTGCTACTTGACAACAGAAATTCCCAAATCCATTTTGTAAGGAGAGGGTCTTCAACGCAACAAGTAAAGGGCAGAACTTATCCCAGAATTTGCGGATCTTAAAAAGAGATAAAAAAGAGATAAAAAAGAGATTAAAAAAACAAACAGAAAAAAGAGATTAAAAAAAGATAGAAAAAACGAGATAGAAAAAAAAATTTAAAAAAGAGCTAGAAAAACGAGGTAGGAAAAAAGAGATAGAAAAAAATAGATAGAAAAAAGAGATTAAAAAACGAGATAGAAAAAACGAGATAAAAAAAGAGATAAAGAGATTAATAAAAGAGACGAATAAAAGAGATAGAAAAAACGAAATAGAAAAAAGAGATAGAAAAAAAGAGATTAAAAAAACGAGATAGAAAAAATGAGATAAAAAAAAGATAAAAAAGAGATAGAAAAAACGAGATAGAAAAAACGAGATAAAAAAAGAGATAGTAGAAGAGATAGAAAAAACGAGATAGAAAAAGAGAGAAAAAAAGATAGAAAAAAAGAGATAAAAAAGCAATCTTGTTGTCATGTGGTCTTGCAAAATGCACACGACGTATGACACCAGCAAAAGTACTACATGACAACTCGAATCCATGACACCAGAGAAATGGTTGTCATGCGACGTTCCCATGACAACAGGATATTTTGGTTGTCATATGTCGATTTCACCACTTGACACAAAATGTTGTCGTGTGGTTATTTTCTGTTGTCAAAGGACGTTTTTTGATGTCATGAAGTCCATTTACCCTATGCATATGACAACGAAAAATGGTTGTCACATAACGTTTTCAACGTTGTATGACACCGAAGTGCGTTTTGTTGTCAAGTGACGCGGATTTGACCCAACCATCAATTTCCACAAAGCCATAAATATTTCAAGACCCCATGCACAATGTCTTAACCCCATCGCCAGAGATTGTGGTGGTCGCCGCATGTTTGTCTTATAACGTCTACCAGATGCAACAGCATGGCCGAAATCGGTAAGCACCCGACATCACGTACAGCTTCCACCATAACCCCCAACAATGTGATCAAAGCACTACGCATTACCCAAAGCTATAAGAAGGCTTGACAGGACCCAACCATCATTTTCCCCAAAGCCATAAATATTTCAAGACCTCAATTATCCCTGTTACGCCACCCCAAGCTTGTGACCCGACCCCAATAGAAGACAGGTATTAATATTCTCTAAACAAAGACATAGCCCCAAAATTTAAGGTCTAACATTTGCCCATCACTGAAAGCAGGAGATGTTTAGGCTCCAAAACAAACAACAACAAAAGAGCGATGAAGACAAAGACTGCTCTGGACACACAACGCCACATGTTCCCCAGCGCCGGCCAATCTGAAAAGGCCCCGTCGCGCTGGGGCCAGGGTCGTTGGCGGCGATGGAGAGACTTGAGCTTCTTTCTTCTTCTTCAGCGTTTCTGCCAACTGACCAACTGAGCCACTTTTATAGACAGCGCCACACAGCGGGGGGTAACGCACCCTGTCTTTATCCTATCGCAAACAAGATCCTTATCTCATTTGCATCGCTGGTGACTAAGCTCAGCAGGGGGTCTGGAATGATAGTTTTACAACACAGGCGCGAAGGAGTATTTTATACTAGTTCTTCTATTTGTCAACGTACTTCTAATTTATCAACATGAACAATTCATTTTTCCAGCCCTTCCAGAAGTCATCTAAGACCTTATGTAAAACTGCTCTTAAATGTCCTATCCCAGAATTTAAGTCAAACGCAAGGTGGCTAGACTTAAGTCTATCCAAGCCCAGAGTTTGACCTAAAGCCCAGGCGGCTCGACGCAGGTCTATCCATAAATGAAATTTGAACCAAACACAAGGTGTGGCCAAACGTCCATCCGAAACCAGAATTTAATCCAAACCCAAGGAATTGAACCAAGTCTGACCCAATTCATGTTCAATACAAATTCCAGGTGGCTCGACTCAGATCTATCCTATCCCAGAATTTAAGTCAAATCCTCGACGCAAGTTGGCTAGACTTAAGTCTATCCAAGCCCAGAGTTTGACCTAAAGCCCAGGCGGCTCGACGCAGGTCTATCCATAAATGAAATTTGAACCAAACACAAGGTGTGGCCAAAGGTCCATCCGAAACCAGAATTTAATCCAAACCCAAGGAATTGAACCAAGTCTGACCCAATTCATGTTCAATACAAATTCCAGGTGGCTCAACTCAGATCTATCCTATCCCAGAATTTAAGTCAAATCCTCGACGCAAGTTGGCTAGACTTAAGTCTATCCAAGCCCAGAGGTTGGCCTAAAGCCCAGGCGGCTCAACGCAGGTCTACCCATAAATGGAATTTGAACCAAACACAAGGTTGTGGCCAAACGTCCATCCGAAACCAGAATTTAATCCAAACCCAAGGAATTGAACCAAGTCTGACCCAATATCATGTTCAATACAAATTCCAGGTGGCTCGACGCAGGTCTATCCTATCCCAAAATTTAAGTCAAACGCAAGGTGGCTAGACTTAATTCTATCCAAGCCCAGAGTTTGACCTAAAGCCCTGGCGGCTCGAAGCGGGTCTATCCATAAATGGAATTTGAACCAAACACAAGGTTGTGGCCAAACGTCCATCCCAACCCAGAATTTAATCCAAACCCAAGGAATTGAACCAATTCTGGCCCAATCTATGTTCAATACAAATTCCAGGTGGCTTGACGCAGGTCTATCCTATCCCAGAATTTAAGTCAAACGCAAGGTGGCTAGACTTCAGTCTATCCAAGCCCAGAGTTTGACCTATAGCCCAGGCGGATCGACGCAGGTCTATCCATAAATGGAATTTGAACCAAACACAAGGTTGTGGCCAAACGTCCATCGCAACCCAGAATTTAATCCAAACCCAAGGAATTGAACCAAGTCTGACCCAATTCATGTTCAATACAAATTCCAGGTGGCTCGACTCAGATCTATCCTATCCCAAAATTTAAGTCAAACGCAAGGTGGCTAGACTTAAGTCTATCCAAGCCCAGAGGTTGGCCTAAAGCCCAGGCGGCTCAACGCAGGTCTACCCATAAATGGAATTTGAACCAAACACAAGGTTGTGGCCAAACCTCCCTCCCAACCCAGATTTTTAACCAAACCCAAGGAATTGAAGCAAGTCTGACCCAATCTCATGTTCAATACAAATTCCAGGTGGCTCGACGCAGGTCTATCCTATCCCAAAATTTAAGTCAAACGCAAGGTGGCTAGACTTAATTCTATCCAAGCCCAGAGTTTGACCTAAAGCCCTGGCGGCTCGAAGCAGGTCTATCCATAAATGGAATTTGAACCAAACACAAGGTCGTGGCCAAACGTCCCTCCCAACCCAGAATTTATACCAAACCCAAGGAATTGAAGCAAGTCTGACCCAATCTCATGTTCAATACAAATTCCAGGTGGCTCAACGCAGGTCTATCCTATCCCAAAATTTAAGTCAAACGCAAGGTGGCTAGACTTAATTCTATCCAAGCCCAGAGTTTGACCTAAAGCCCTGGCGGCTCGAAGCAGGTCTATCCATAAATGGAATTTGAACCAAACACAAGGTTGTGGCCAAACGTCCATCCCAACCCAGAATTTAATCCAAACCCAAGGAATTGAACCAATTCTGGCCCAATCTATGTTCAATACAAATTCCAGGTGGCTTGACGCAGGTCTATCCTATCCCAGAATTTAAGTCAAACGCAAGGTGGCTAGACTTCAGTCTATCCAAGCCCAGAGTTTGACCTATAGCCCAGGCGGATCGACGCAGGTCTATCCATAAATGGAATTTGAACCAAACACAAGGTTGTGGCCAAACGTCCCTCCCAACCCAGAATTTAAACCAAACCCAAGGAATTGAAGCAAGTCTGACCCAATCTCATGTTCAATACAAAATATATCCCAGAATATATCCTATCCCAGAATATATCCTATCCCAGAATATATCCTATCCCAGAATTTAAGTCAAACGCAAGGTGGCTAGACTTAAGTCTATCCAAGCCCAGAGTTTGACCTAAAGCCCTGGCGGCTCGAAGCGGGTCTATCCATAAATGGAATTTGAACCAAACACAAGGTTGTGGCCAAACGTCCATCGCAACCCAGAATTTAATCCAAACCCAAGGAATTGAACCAAGTCTGACCCAATCTCACGTTCAATACAAATTCCAGGTGGCTCGACGCAGGTCTATCCTATCCCAGAATTTAAGTCAAGTGCAAGGTGGCTAGACTTAAGAGGCGGTTTGTGAGAGCATTCAGAGGGGGTATTCCATTTTCCGAAAATCGAAGGTTCAAGTTGGAAATCGTGATTGGGCCATGGTTTTGGTCCATTTAGTTGTGATTTCAGCCCAACAAACCCTGGCCCAAAATATGGCTTAGTTCCTGAGAAATGGCCATTTTTGTAACACCTACTATTTTGATGCCTGGATGACAAAAAATCGGTTTTTGGCAATTTTCAACCAACATTTTTTGACAAACCCCAGACTATTATACATTTTTATATAGTGGGTTATACTAACCCAAAAAGTATCTCTTATCTATAGTTTACCTGCAACTGAAGTAGGGGAAATTTTTTATTCAGCTTAATTTGAATTCTACTTGCGACTGAAGTGGATGAAATTTTTTCTTAGCAAATAAATAAGTTTTATACCTTAGATTGTGAACTTTGTGCACTGTAAAAATTATCGTCAGTCCAATGTAAACTGGATTAATTAATGATAAGAGAGCACCTTACTTTAATGGCAATTGATTTGGTCAAAATGTAGTTGGCTCCCAAATTTTACAGAATTTACCCATTAGTTGAGATATATATTTTTTTTAAATTTCAAGTCCAAAATTTTGTCTATTTCTTGAAAACTATCATATGTGTGACGTTTCCCAAGCCGGTTTTGTCGGCCTATGTCGATGAGGCGGGCGGAAGGGAGGGCGGGATCAGTCTGTATATTTTCCCCAAGATGCCCTAACCTGTTTCCGCTCTGCGCCCCTTCCCTTCCGGTGACGATGAAAGAGAATCTGGCTAAGTTCCTGCTGTATTACACCACAGCGTTTGGTAAAGCAGAGAGCTGATTAGCTTTTCTGTACCTCCACAGACCACCTCTACAATGCTACTACAACGTCCGGCACTGCTTCCGCCAACTTCCGCTTCTGCAACAACTTCTGGCCTTTGGATTTCGCCGCCTTCCACCAGCAGCGATCGAGTCAAAGGCCCCAGTCACCGATCTACAGAGCCAGGACAGCGAATCGAGCCCAGCCTTCAATGCCGGACTTCGCTTCGCTGCCAGACAAGACACCCTGCAGCCCCAGAACTTCACTCAGCCAGAGCCGGCCTCGTGAACTTCTATGTGGCAGCAACTGCGACTACGCTGCATGGAATTGAAAATTGACTTTTAAGTCTCTTTTCAATGTCCGTTCTTTGTCAGCAACATCGCAGCACCGAGTTTCCAGCCATCACGCCATCTTTGGGCGGTAAACAGGAAACTCTGACGTCACACGGCACACTTGCTACCGTAATCCGCTGCCACTAAGGGTCTTGAAGCAAACTGAAAAGTTCTCTTCAAACAGCATCTCCTTTCAATGATTTCATTTTATCCTTGCGGATTTTATGAAATCATTGAACGCCGACGATTGAGACAACATTCGACTTCGCATCAGAGCATTGAAAATTAACTGAAAAGTTTCTTTTCATGCTGACGTCATCAACATCATCTTCAGAATTTCATCATCCTGAAAGGGATTTTGAATATTCTCTGCAGCTGACAGCTACCAGCGTCGACCGTCTTCGATACCAGACTTTGTAATTGGCCATTGTCAATTGTCAAAGATCTTTGCTGCCAGCTCCAATCAATGTCGGCACGGACTCAACTCCCCTGCTTGGGCATCGAAAACTAACTGCAAAGTTGTTTTCATGCCGTCTATGCAAGCATCGTTGATGACAATTTCACTATCCTTGGACGGATTTTGAAATTGCCTGCAGCCATCAGTGAACCGCACATTCACTGCCCAAGTTCGAAAATTGGCTCCGGTCAGTTTTCAAACTTCTGGCCTCTGCTGCAACCACGCCGGCCAGACAGACCAGCTATCCAGCAAGAGCAACGTTTACGCTGCTAGAGTTTTGGAACTGTCTCTGACAATTCTCAAAACTTTCTGCTGCCTGCTGCAACCTTGCCGACCCACATGTTTATGAATCCTTGCAGATTTATAAACTTTCGAGCATCGCTGAAGGAAAGCCGGCCAGCTTCAGAGTCAATTGCCGTCCTTCAACATCGCCTCATTTACGGATCTTTATGATCAAAGTAAATGCCAAAAAAGCAACACCAAACGACAAGGCCAAAATGACTCAAGAACGGCCTCTGCTTTCTGCGTGAACGACTACTTGGCTGGGCACAGCCTAGTGGACTGCCTCCACCACTGATCCTCTGGCCTCCCAGTCTTCCACGACCCCAGCCTGCTCGCCTGTGGCCAGAAGGACCTCTTCGAGGATGGCGCCAGCTACGAGCACTGCGCCTTCAAGGCCTACTTCCACTGCGCCTGTCTCCACCAATGCGCATCGGGAGATTGTGCTAATAACCCGCCTCCTCCTCCTCCATCTGCCCGCTGTTGAAGATAGCATTGATTCCGGACAAAGTCCGCCGCTTTCGCTACGGCTTCCTGGAGCACCACAACTGCATCTAGATCTCTAAGGACTGCAACCGGTGTGGCATGCTGGATGGCTTCGACTGCGGCCTCCGCCAATTCCAGCCCCAACAGCAGCCACACTGGACTACTCCAGGACTCCGTTCCGATCAACGCCGACTATGGCTTGTGGCCCACCCTCTACTCCAACAGCAAGCCATGCAAGTCCAGCGTATCCGCCTTCTTCAACCTCAGCAACTACATGGACACCTTCACCACCATGCAGCTCTGCCCATTGGAAGACGCCTTCACCCAGTTCCTCAAGAAGGCCTCAAACCCCGCCCTCCTCCTTCCTATGTCCCCAGAGGTCGGCAGTGTACAAGGCCTACAGAAACCTGGGCAGCTTCCACAACCGCTTCTGCAACTTCATGACCGCGTACGCCGTCATGCAGTTTGCCTCCTGGAAGACGTCCTCTGCAGACCTCTTAAGGTCTCCTGCCCTGTACCCTTCCCCTTACTCCGCCCAGCAGTAAGAGGTCGGTGGTGTACAAGGCCGACGGGAACATGGACGGCTTCCTGACTGGCCTCTGCCAGTACGCCAGTGAATGGGCCAACTTCGATCCCATCGCCGCCTCCTAGACTTTGCACTATCTGCGAAGACATGCAAATTCTATCTATGCTTCTTTGACAATTCCAAAATGGGCAAGATATGCTAAACGAAGTTTGCGTAACTCAACAGGGCCTATTTTGGAGCGGCGTTCTGGAAGCGTGGCCGCACTCTTACGCCTCGACTCCGCCTACTCTCTGGCTGGCCACGAAAGCCTTCCTTGGGCTGGCCTCCTGAGAGCAGCTTCCTGGGACTTCAGCTCAGTATGGCAAAGAACTGAAGAAACCACACTGGCCCGGTATCTGCAATTGCTCACTGTCATCCCGAGCTGCGTTCAATTCCTTTGCCGCAACTACCAGAGCAATTGGCCAGTGTCATCCCGAGCAGCATCGATTTCTACCTCTGTCAACCCAAGCAAATTTGACATTGTCATCCCGAGCTGCGTCATCTCTTTGCATCTCTCACAATGACTATTTGCTCAGCGTCAACCCGAGCTGCGGAATTGACGGCCATCGGCCTGTCTTCGATGCCTCCAAGAGCCTCCTACAAAGGCTCTCCGCAATCCTCCAAGTGGCCCAGCCTCAACAAGAAGCCCGTGCCCTGCTTCTTCTACATGGCCGCCATTCACAACGTCTGCGTCCCTTACATCTCTCTACCCCCTCCATCCTCAATTGCGATAGGCGTTTAAGCTCGCCCTGCTTAACGCTCCGCCTTTCGCATCAACGGCGAATGCGTCCCCTCTTCTGCCTAACTCCGTTCACGGCGCACAAATCACCTTGCCCACTCACTTTTCCGCCGCCGGCCAAGAAGGAAGAGTACCCTGAACGGGAACCTGGACGAATTAGCCAAGGTCGAGCTGATCATTGGGCGGAAGACCAACGCTCGCATCGCCGCCATCAACGTCATCACCAATGACACCTCAAACCTCCCCCTACAATCCTCATCTAGATGGAAGGCGAAGTCTAGCTTCTACTACCGCTGCTTCAAGATGTTCGTCTATCACAGTGCTGGTGTATCAGCTGACCTTCAATCCACCTCCTTCCATCTTAAGCCCCCAGCAATGAGAG
Organism: Ptycholaimellus sp. GST1_10; assembly: GCA_030248095.1. Classification (NCBI taxonomy): domain Eukaryota; kingdom Metazoa; phylum Nematoda; class Chromadorea; order Chromadorida; family Chromadoridae; genus Ptycholaimellus; species Ptycholaimellus sp. GST1_10. The sequence goes on from JASANA010003704.1 coordinate 33,407, forward strand.
GCCAATCAAACACAGCCTAATAAGAGCTGCGCTTTGTCAAGTACTCCAGATTTGCCTGGCACCACTTGAACAGCACAGAGAAGAACGCCAACAACCCCAACACCTCAAACCCACCTCTTCAATCCTTATCTGGAGGGGAGCCGAAGACTAGCTTCTTCTATCGCCGTTTCGAGATCATCGCGTTTCAGAACACTGGCATTGGCAAGTCTTCACAGCACCTCCTCTCTGCCCCAGCCTCCCAACCTGGACCAGTCAAGACTGGCCTCGAATGCGCTTCGCTCAGCCAAGCACGCCTAGCTGGGCATCTCCGAGACGCAGAGCCTCTCCAGCCAGCGCCTCTGGGACAGCGCACAGACGGACGCCGACACTCTCCTACACCCTATCACCCTGCCCATCTATACCTCCAAGCATCCCTTTGCGGAGCAAGAGAAACGCCTCAGTTGCTCCGGCAAACGTCGCTTGGCCAGCGTACAGATGGACGTCGACGGATCTACTAAGCCTCCCGTCACCTCCACTCCTACACCTGCAACCATCAAACACTGTTCCAATTCGACTTAGCCAAGGTCGCCGAGCTGAACGCCTGGAACTTCTAGTGTGTCTGTGACAAGCACGGCCTCAACCAGCTCTACCTTGGCAGCAAATAGATGAACAGTCCGATTGCGCACCTTCATCCTACCCTTCTGCCTCCTCTTTAGAGGCCTTGGATGGAGCGGCATCGAAAAGCGCCCTCAAAGACTCCGCCGTCTTTGGCCTGAAAGCAGGGCAAGAATTCCTCCGCTCAGCCCCAGTCAGCGGAGCTAATCAGCCCTGCCTTTCAAGTTAACGCCGAATGGGAACATTAAAGTTTAACTTTAATGAAATATTCGGCGGAAATTCTACGCTTCTATTATCCTAAAAGTGGATAAAAGAAGAAGCCTCAAGAGCTTCGGTTCTACGGCGTCTATCTAAGATTTGCCGGCCTTCTCAACGGTGCAAATCTGCAAGGACTGCGGCTTCAAGGCCTCCGCCTACGGCTTTGGCTCTGGCTTCCAGGCCTCCGCCCTCCACAAGACACCCATTGACCGCCACTCATTCACCGCCAATCAACTGATTGCTCAGAATGATGCATCAATGATTTTCAACGGCCAACACATTTCCTCCCAGCTTAGCTACAGAAATGCGTCTGGCACGGGCCTCCGGCCAACTCTTAATCGGCGTTGTTCATTAAGCTCAGCGGCATCTGGACCGCTCTCAACTGCGACCTGAACTGGCAGGCACTGGCCTCCGGCCACTCGACGACGGCCTGAATTGGCAGGCACACTGGCCGCTGGCCACTCAAGGACGGCCTGAACTGGCAGGCACTGGCCTCCAGCCACTCGACGACGGCCTGAATTGGCAGGCACTGGCCACTGGCCACTCAACGATGGCCTGAACTGGCAGGCACTGGCCGCTGGCCACTCAACAACGGCCTGAACTGGCAGGCACTGGCCTCCAGCCACTCGACGATGGCCTGAATTGGCAGGCACTGGCCGCTGGCCACTCAACAACGGCCTGAACTGGCAGGCATAGGCCTACGGCCACTAGGAGTTCAGACTGTCCCTGCACTCCCGCTCCGGCAGCCTTCCTCTGTGGACTCCGACTGCGGACGGGAAGTGCCAAACAGCAGGAACTCACTCAAGTCAATCTGTCCCTGCAGTTCCCCCTCAGCAGCCTTCCTCTGTGGACTCCGACTGCGGGTGGGAATTGGCAAACAGCGTGACTCAACCTTCAAGGGTCAACCCCCCTCATCTCTAGCAGCCTTCCTCTGTGGACTCCAACTGCAGACTTGAGGATGACCACAACGCCGCATCTGCACTTCGCATTTCTTTCACAGCAGCCTTCCTCTGTGGACTCCAACTGCGGATTGAACCGTGAACTCAGATGCCAGCGGAAAGCCTTGTCTAAGAGCTATTAGGAGCCAGCGAGCAACAACTACTCGGCCTCTTGCTACTCATTCCATCACCCTTATGGGGGGGAGGCGGAACAACTGCAAGGGCATGCCCTGCTCACCCTCTCCCGCATTGCTGAGGAAGCGGGAGAGAAGCAGGTTTCAAGGCAGGGGGCAGCCGACATGGGAGCGGCTGCCACATGAGGGAGCTGGCAAAGCACCCTCGTTCTTACTCACTTCGGGCAGTAGGCCCACCATGTTACTCTGCAAGGCCTAAAACGCCTGTGCCACCTCGCGCCATCGATGGATGGGAGGAGGATGCAGAGGAGAGCAAATTTGTCTTACGGGACTCTGAGCTGATGAGCACAGAATTTGCGACTGCGCAGGCCTACTAGGAGGCAAATGACAGCGCCCAGCCTACCAGGCGGCTGGTATCAACGTGGGAAGGAGTACGGAACACAAAATCCTCAGCCTCCATTGAACTCCGCCAGGGGATGATTCGACAAGTGCAGACTACGAGGAGTCTGTTTAGCAGCCGACTACGCAGCTGATCTCGTCAGTGCGGGCCAGTAGGAGCCGCCTTGCAGCCGAACTGGCGGCTGACTGGACGAGCACAGACTACTAGGAGTCTGTTTAGCAGCCAACTACGCAGCTGATCTCATCAGTGCGGGCCAGTAGGAGCCCGCCTTGCAGCCAAACTGGCGGCTGACTGGACGAGCGCAGACTACTAGGAGTCTGCTTCGCAGCCAACTACGCGGCTGATCTCGTCAGTGTGGGCCATTAGGAGCCCACCTTGCAGCCGAACTGACGGCTGACTGGCCGAGTGCAGACTACGAGGAGTCTGCTTAGCAGCCGACTAGGCGGCTGATTTCGTCGAGCACTGACTACTCAGAGTCCACCTCGCAGCCAATGACGGCTGACCTTGATGAGCGCGGACTACTACGAATCCACTTTGCAGCCAGACAAGTGGCTGATTACGGCAGTGCGGCCTACTACGAATCTGCTTAGCAGCCAAACTTGCGGCTGATTCGAGTAGAGCAGATGAGAAATCATCCGCTGCGAAACCGACAACACTGCCTCAAGAACAGAAGCTCATCGAGAGCCTTTGGAGTACTGCATTGCGACTGTTTCAAATAGTTCGTGGAGTGTACGGCGGCGAACTTCAGTTAGCAAGAATTGGCTAAAACCACCGCGCCAATTTGCCGCCTACACAAGCCTCCACCTACTATTTGTCACCGGGCGAAAAACAGCCCCCAGCGGGCACCCCTTCACTGCACACTCCACCCCCAGCACGCCACACACACACACCTCCCCTGCAAAACACCCCCCGCTCCGGCCAGCAAGAACCTGCTCCCCCAGTCTTCGCAAGAAGGGCGGCAAGAGGAGAGGGAGGACTAATTGCTCCCCCCTTCACTCCCCCATCCGAGGGCCTACGTTTTTTGGCGCAAGCTCTGAAAAAGCGGCCCCCAGAGAGCGCAAACAACGGGAGATTAATGGGCCTCCTTACAACCACACCCTTCTCCCTGCGCCTCTCTCCAGAAAAAGCGGCCTCTAAGGGATAGCAAGTGCGGGCGATGGATGACTCCGCCCTGCCACCACCCCCCGCTTTTTTGCCCCCTCGCAAAAAGCGGCTTCGAAACACTGATGCTCATTTGTCAGCTCTAATCGCCCCAATGCCTCAGAGCCAGGATCGTTAACGATCCCCCTTTCTCCACCTAACGGCCCCCTCCATCAACTTTACACACCCTTCTTCCACACGCACTGGCCGAGCGCGCACAGGGAGCTCCTTTCGACACCTAATGGTGATAAATGAAGCCAAAGTTTTTCCGCCAGCACTCCAGAGAGACAGGCCTCTGCCAAGCCTGCTTTGGCCTCCACACACAGGAGCTTGGAAATTCTTCCCCCGCTTCTCCACACCATCACCACCTTCCAACCACTATGGCCCCGCCCCCGCTGCGGGGGGAGGATCGGAGGTACCCAGCCTCAGCCAGCTACTCCTCCAGCCTCAGTCAGTCCCTTGGCCAAGTCCCCCCCCTCAACGCCCCTCACTTCCCACTCACCCTCAGACGCCTGGCTGAGCCAAGTTCTGAGCCCCAGCTCCAATTCCCCAGCGACTCTTCACTGCTGTCGCCGTTGGCCTCCACGCTCTAGCAGCCCATCGTCGACAGCCTCCAGTCCCCTTCATCGGCCCCTGGCACATTTCTCTCCGAGAAATATGTCCACCGACAATCTCCCACAGCCGACAGTCGCTAGCTCCCACGCCCCTCCACACCCCTCCCTCAACCTACACTCTTCCCAGGGAGACGAGATAGACACCACGCCGCACCAAGAGGAGGAGGGAGAGGAAGGAGAGGAGGTAGGCGAGGAAGAGCAGGAAGGAGGAGCCAGCTCCGAGTCGGAGCCGGGAAGGAAGCGAATGCGCTTCTCCGACAAGCCGCCGAACTCGGATGGACAGGAGCACTCCCAAGCCTTCGACGAAGGGGAAGAGCTCCTGGCCTTCATCGAAAGAGGCAAGGACTCCAAGGAGAGGAGCCAGAAGTCCCATCGACGCGACCGGCGATCTCCCAGCCGCCGCCGACGGTCGCCAAGACAAGAACCTGACTCCTCATCACCGACCAAGGCGGAGGCGGAGCTTCAGGTCCTTTCCACACTCATCCCTCTATCACCAGCCTACCTGCTGCCCGAGGGAGTCCCAGAAGCCCCGTCTTCAGCGGGAACAGAAGCCAGCGCCTCCTGCAGCACACCTGCGACCAGGCCATCACCGGTCGCTTCGTCTCCGGTGCAGACGGAGTCTTCATCTACGGCCTCGTCCCCAGCTCCATCTGCCACCAGGGTCACTTTCGCCCCACTTCCTCTTCAGGAAGCTCCATCCTCTGAGCGACTAGAGATGAGGAAGAGAAGGACGGCCCTGGCATCACCACCGTTGGCCCCAACAACGCACCGGGTCACCTTCGCTCCACTTCCCCTTCAGGGAGCTCCGTCTTCCGAGAGCCTCGAGGGGAGGAGGAGAGGAGCGGCCTTGCCATCACCATCATCAGTGCCGGTGGCGCCTAGAGCTGTAGTTGCTCCTCTTCCTTTCTCTGAAGCTTCAACCCCTGGGAGTATTGAGAAGAGGAGGAGAGAGGCGTACCCAGGATACTGGAGCTCATAAGCCTACTTGGACACCGGCTCCAGGTTGATCGCCAATCTGGAGCGACAATGCGCCAATCACCTCCAGCAACTCCACTTCAAGGACAGCCACATACTGGAGCTGGAGCGACAAGTTCAGCGACAGAAGGGCGCCGTCATCGGATCTCGCCTCGAATCCCTCCAAGCACAGAAGGCACTTTCCTGGGAAAGAAAGTGCTTGGGGTTGGAGGCGAAGGTGAAGACGCTGGAGAAGGGCCACGAGGAGTTCCGGAAGCAGCTGGCCAACGCCGAGGCCGAGAAGGAGCAGGCCATCCAGGAGCGAGGCCAGGCTCAAGCTGCCCGGGACAAGCTCAAATGCGAGAAGCTGTCCCTCCAACAGCAACTAAGCAAGATCAAGGGGAACGGCTTCGTCATCAGCCGGAAGCAGGCCGAGAACCTCCAAGCCGCCTTCGACGGACTCCGCCGCATGCGCCTACTGCAATCGGACATGCAGGAGATCTCCAGACGGGCCCAGTTCATGTCCGACGCTGTCGATGAACTGCCTGAGGCCGGCAAGGCCATCCTGACCGGAGGGAACTCCGAGTGAGCGTGGCGACTGGATGCTCCGGGAGCCACTTCTTCATCGGTCCGCTCCCGCTCCCGCTCCCGCTCCTGCTCCCGATCCCGCTCCCGCTCCCGCTCATGCTCCCATTCACCTCCATCGCGAGCCACGTGGAGAAACAGCGCAAGGAAGGAGGAGAACAACGGACGGTGGCAGAGAGCCAAGAGCGTCGCCCATCGCCAGTGGTGACGAAGAAGCCCACCGCGGACTTCTGCGACTGCCTCTCTGCGCCCACCCCATCGCCCTTCCTTGCTTTCCTGTTGCTCCTGCTGCGATGCGTGCTTTACAGCCCTTCCTGCCTGTCCGCCCTTCCCCTTGAGAGTCAGCCGTCAGAGAGAAATATCAGAGCAAGAGGAGAAACACAGCTCAAAAGGAGCAACTCACTGACGCACCGTGGGGGAGAACTGGAATCGAAGGAATCGCTCAAGAGAGCAACGCATCCCAACAGCCTGAGACGCAAATAAGGAGGAGAGAGTGTCCGACTGACATTCAAGGACACAAGGAACAGTCGGAATGGAGGCGCGAGTCCTCAACCCTACTCGCTATTCACTGAGGACTCTCTCTCTCTCCAGCTCACTCATCGAAGGCACTGAGTCCAAGTGAGCCTCCAGAATGAAGGGGAGAATTGGAGCCATGATTCTCAGCCCCGTCTTCGATGCGCACGATCGATCGAAGGTCGCTGGTCTAGTCCATCTATCGAAGACTAGGAGAACCTACCCGGCTTCAATGATGGCTAGAGGAACACACCTTCCTGGATTGCTGCATGGCGAGGGCAACAAGAGGGTCTACGTGGCATTAGCAGCGGAGTGCGGGTGTTCTGGCCTGCCTTCATCGGCAGGACCGCCGGCGCCGTCCAGCTCAAGCACAGCGCCTCACCCATCCCCTGCTTTGCAACCCCTGCCCACAGTCGCAGAGTGTTGATCTCTTGAGCTCCACTCTGCCCTACTGCAACTCCGCT
>JASANA010003704.1:45000-54803 GCA_030248095.1 Ptycholaimellus sp. GST1_10
ACCCAGAATTTATACCAAACTCAAGGAATTGAAGCAAGTTTGACCCAATCTCATGTTCAATACAAATTCCAGGTGGCTCGACGCAGGTCTATCCTATCCCAGAATTTAAGTCAAACGCAAGGTGGCTAGACTTAAGTCTATCCAAGCCCAGAGTTTGACCTAAAGCCCAGGTGGCTCGACGCAGGTCTATCCTAGGGCGCGACAGCGCCCTAGTTATGAATGGGTGATCGAGTTTTTGCATGGTTGCATGTGACCGAATTGATTGGAAGACTGGTAGGCTGAACCCTAGGACATTCCTAGGGTGCGACAGCGCCCTAGTTATGAATGGGTGATCGAGTTTTTGCATGGTTGCGTGTGACCGAATTGATTGGAAGACTGGTAGGCTGAACCCTAGGACATTCCTAGGGTGCGACAGCGCCCTAGTTATGAATGGGTGATCGAGTTTTTGCATGGTTGCGTGTGACCGAATTGATTGGAAGACTGGTAGGCTGAACCCAGGACATGTATATCTCATTCGAAAGCCCACAGGCTGCTGCAGATGGCAAAATTCTTCAAATTTAGATTTAGGGCTTAGAATTTTAGTTATTTAAAAGAATATATAAAAAAACTTGAAAAAAAGGACATTGCCAACTTTGACACAGTGGCATTTTGCATCAAAAGCGAAATTAAAAAATACTAAGAATTACGGGTTGTGGCAAATTGATTCAGCTTTCCAATGGTGCTACTTTTCTCAATGGTTACATGGAAAAATTTCCCAATCAATTCACGTTTTTGAGTGCGATTTTTTCGATTTTCTGTTCTACCCATTATTGAAATGTTTCATTTTAGCGAAACTGCGCAGTTTTATATAAAGTGATGCTCAGGTTAGCTTGCATGCAATAGGTCTTTGAGCTATATAGAATCTGAGAGGGCGCCAGTGCCCTAGTCCTAGAGCGCGAAAACTAAATTTATAACAAGTATATGGCGCAAAGCGCAATAGGTGACCGCGGAGCGCTTACATGTAGCAAAATCCAAAAATTAAGGAAATTTTCTGCTGTGAGGGTGAACATTGCATCTCAAAAGGAAAAGTCTGTGGTTTCTCAACCATTTTCAAAAGTAAGCACAGATTTGGAATTGTTATATAAGACTTGTGAACAAAAAAACTCAAGTGTTATGTTCAATTATCAGCCGTTCAGCTGCTACTAATTATTGATGCTATTGTCATGCATGAAAGTTTGTCACTCAAGAGGGCAAGTCTGTGGTTTCTCAACCATTTTCAAAAGTAAGCACAGATTTGGAATCGTTATATACGACTTGTGAACAAAAAAACTCAAGTGTTCTGTTCAATTATCAGCCGTTCAGCTGCTACCAATTATTGATGCTACTGTCATGCCTGAAAGTTTGTCACTCAAGAGGGCAAGTCTGTGGTTTCTCAACCATTTTCAAAAGTAAGCACAGATATGGAATTGTTATATACGACTTGTGAACAAAAAACTCAAGTCTTCTGTGCAATACAGGAGCTACAGGAGCTACAGTGCAAAAGAAATCATTACATCATTACATTCAAAGAGAATTCATTACAGGAGCTACAGTGCAAAAACCGTATATTTCAATTTTCAAACTTTTCTACCCAAAAAGTAATGTTTCAAATGCTCGGAAACCGGGTCTACCCCTCCAGATCTTCCTAAAATTGCATTACCTTTCAGGGAAAAAAAAGTTTGTCCAAATCCGTTGAGAATTTGCCCGTTCCCAGCATTTCCAGCTACATATATATATATACAAGACTAAAATGCTACAGCATGAGCTGCTTATGAATTGTCAATCATCAAAAAGAAATAGACAAGGTGTGACAAAATCGTGATAAATGTCGATTTAAATTATAAACCATTTTGAGTCAAAGTTTTAACAGGTTCATCTACGAAATCCACTGAGCATTCATAAGCAGGCGGCAATTTATGGCAGGAAACTTGTCATTTCAACTATTCTGGTTTTTATTTTGTCTTTAATTTTTGCGCGGCCGAAGGCCGCCTGCCGCGGAGGGCAGGGCAGTCAGAGCTCCGGAGGCCGGAGGGCATGGGTGCGGAGGCCACGGAGCGTAGCCTGGCATGCGAAGCATGCTAGGCGAAGCGTAGGGGCCGTAGCACCCGTGCCCGGAGGCCGGAGGAGCTCTGGCGCCCTGCCCGAAGCGGCGGGCGGCCAAGGCCAGCTTAACCAGTTACCCCATTTTTGCGTCCGTCTGTCCGCATATATATATATGTGTCTTTCCGGGGGCGGGCCTCCGCGGTTTTTCAACGAAATTGGCTGATTTTTTGCATGAAGGTCCGACTGGGTGGTATCTCCAGGCCATTTTTTGCGCTTGACGTAATTTTGCGTTTTTCGCCCAAAACCCAAATTTTTGATGTTTCAAAGTACGAAAATTCATAAATCACTGGTTTTTCAACGAAATTGGCTGATTTTTTGCATGAAAGTCCGCCTGGGTGATATCTCTAGGCCATTTTTTGGGCTTGACGTAATTTTTCGATTTTTGCCCAAAACTCAATTTTTTGATGTTTCAAAGTACGAAAATTCATAAATCACTGGTTTTTCAATGAAATTGGCTGATTTTAGGCAGATACGTCCGTCGAGGTGCTATCTTGAAGCTGGCAAAAGGAATTTCCGAAATATTTGTTATTTCTCAGTTTATGGACAAAAACCTAAATTCTTGATGTTTCAAAAATTTGAACATGCATAAATCGATGGTTTTTCAATGAAATCAGTTGAATTTTGGCATGTACGTCTCTATTGGTGATATATTGAAGTTGATAATAGAATTTTTCGACACATTTATTATTTCTTGATTTATAGTCAAAAACCTAAAATCTTGATGTTTCAAAAATTCGAACATCCATAAATTACTGGTTTTTCAATAAAGTCAGCTTAGATTTGGCAGATACGTTTGCTGCGGCAGTATCTTAAAGCAGTTAAAAGGAATTGCTTAGCTTATTATCTGGAACAAAGGCCGCGCATCTTGGCAACAGCCGAGAATACCTTGTTGATTAAATGATGTTATTTGTGAACTTTACTCTTACAGAAGCCTCTTACAGAAAAGTACATATAAAATTTGAAAAGTGATTTGAAAATAAAAAATTGATCATATTGCAAATGCCAGCAAAAGTTAACTTTACTTTAGCTAATTTCAATTTAACTTTAAGAGGCGGTTTGTGAGAGGATCCAGAGGGGGTATTCCACTTCCCAAAAATCGAAGGTTCGAGTTGGGAATCGTGATTAGGCCATGGTTTTAGTCCATTTAGTTGTGATCTCAGCCCAACAAACCCTGGTCCAAAATATGGCTTGATTGCTGAGAAATGGCCATTTTTCTAACACCTACTTTTTTGACCTCTGGATGACGAAAGAATCGATTTTTGGCTAATTTCATGAAATATTTTTTGACCAACACACGACTATGGCATGAAATGTTCCGTTGGGACCCCATCCACCCCGCTGCATCATTTGTTTCACCACAATTAGTCTCAATCTGCTCAAACAGAAATGTCCTTTTTCCTATGCTTTAACATTGCATATGCTATAACATAGGAAAAAGTACATTTCTGTTTGAGCAGATTGAGACTAATTGTGGTGAAACAAATGATGCAGCGGGGTGGATGGGGTCCCAACGGAACATTTCATGCCAAAAAAATCAAATTTAGAGAACACATTTTTCAGCCGTTCATGACCTGTCCTCTTCACATCTGGAGAAGGACAGCCTGCAAGTTTTCGGACGAAATGAAAAATCCGAAAACGCCTGCCGACAGCTGCTGCTGCTGCTGCCTGGCCACGAGCTGCATCCCCACTGCCAGCTCTACTGGGTTTCAGAACGAGCTTTCTTCTTTGCTGACCTGCGGGTGCAAAGTGAGAATTCCGTTCTGGCTCATCTGCCAATCTCAGAAAGCGATGGATGGCCTTCTGAGATTTCATTTCGGTGTCGACAGTACCACTTTCGACAATCTTCAGCCCGGGCAGAAAAGGCTGCCACAGGCTACCCCAACCGAGCGGAGCCAAGCGGAGGAACAGCTGCCACTCAGCTCCTCCACACCCCTGCTTCCACTGGAGTCCTGCCTCCACCCGCGGAAATCCCTTGGTGAACATGCACTGGCCAAGTTTCTTCACCAGAACCTACGTTGCGACGGCATTAGGGAAGGACAAGGGGAATCTCAGAGCTCTATCTCGACGGACATATCTCTGGGATCTTCGTACCAGTCTCGAGCGAACTGGCGCAAAGCAGAAGACGGGAAGCTTGTCAGCAGCTTAGAGAGAGAGAAGACTTCGTCATCGGTGATCATCAACCTCCAGAACCAGTTGAACAAGGCTCTCTGTCCTCATCTCTTCATCAGCCCATTCGTCAAGAGCCGACAAGCACCAGCTGCCTCCACTCCCTGGAGCAGCAAGCCCAGATCGGCAGCTGCTTATTCAAGGCCGCCCAAGACGAACGCCCTTCGCTAGGGCCTCTATTTCCGGCTATCTAGTTTACACCCTCTCCCTTCTTCCCCTAGCCCACACACGCACCCCCCCCCCCTACCTCCGCCCCTCTCCCTCCTACCGCGCTGGCACTACCTGCCCTACCCCCTCCGTTCGGCGAGTGGAAGCGGAGGAACCCTTGCTAGCCGTTCAGACGACATTACACCCCCTTTCTTCACTCGCTCACCTCTCCCTCTTCGCTTTCACCTCTCTGCCCAGAACGACACTCTTTCTTATCACCCAACAATCCACTATCATTTCTCTACACCCCCCTTTAGGAGCCTTTAGCGTTTCGCGCTCCGCTTATTTCTTTCCCGTTCTATCCCTCCCATTTTCATTCTCTGTACCTCCCTTTCTCCGTAAGTCAATTCTCCTCCCATTTCTCTTTCACACTCCCAGACACTTCTGACCGAGCCGACTTATAATCCGTCTGAAACTGCCCCTGGACTACGGCCGCTAAAGTCTACTTTCGCAAGAAAGGATGACTAGGCCCTTCCTGGAACAGTCTCCCATCAAGCCATAAGCAGTCTCTAGAAATTACGCATCAGCGGTTTCGATGAGACTCCTTGTGAGCTCCAGTTCAAGCTACGCGTCTCGTGAGGAGGAGAAGAGCGGAGAGAGAATCGGCCACGCAATGCAAAATAGTCGGGCAGACGAAAGTTAGAATAAAAATAACAATTAGTCTGCCTAGCTCCTGCTTGCACTACAGCGGAAGAGAGCGAGACGATCAACAGAGCTGGACAGTGACAAGACAGGAATAAGACAGGCTCGGTGTCAGCAAGTTGCCTATCCTCAGTGTGCCATTCGTCTTTCCCCCTCCCTCATTCCCTCACCCCTCCACTCTATTCCTCCCCTCCCCCTTTCTGTTACGTTCTCTCTTTTAGCATTGCCGAGCAGGAAGAGTCTGCGGAAGAGTCGGCAAGCTGTTGCCTCATCAGCAGCTGTCGTTTCAGTCCTACTGCGACGTCTGCTGCGACAATGAGCGCCAACTTCACTTGCTCTCGCTGCGGCAGCACCAGCACACCCGCCGCGCCCATCAACTGCCGGGCCTGCAACAAGAGCTTCTGCTTCCCGTGCACGACGGGCCCGCTGGAGGCCAGCATCAACCCGGAGGACTCCCGCTTCTTGCCCAACCTCTGCCAGTACCTCCTCAACAACTTCAAGGAGGGCTACTTCTGCCAGACGTGCTTCGAGAACCAGAACAGGGACGGCATGTCCATCCTCCTACAGCTGGTCTCGCAAGGCGTCTTCCACCCCAGCAACCTCCAACCCTTGCTAGACAGAATCAGAGAAGATTCGGTGGGTGTGAAGGAGACCCTGGAGCGGATGATCTGGAACTTCTACTCCGCCGCCTGTGTGAAGATGAGCTACGACCCCTTCTTCCCGGCGCCCGAGCCAGCACAGCGCCTCCTGGCCCCGGTGGACCCCTCCCAGCCAGACCCACCCCTCCAGGACCTCCTCCTCCCTACTCCTTCGGCCCCTCCACCCCCTACACGTTTCACTTCGGCCCCAGAACGGGAGGGTGGTAGTAGAAGCCAGACGCAATCCTTCAGCGGCCACTGGGACGAGGACATCGCCAGCGCATACAAGAACGCCATAGAGCGCCTCAACGACGCCGGCTACCAAGTGAATGCGCTGGACCTCCTACTCAAGAACCTCTCCCCCTCCCATCCCCAGAGTCCACGAATACGAGATGGAGCGCTCCTTCAAGCTCGCAGAGAGAGGAGTGCAGGCTGGAGGCGGCCATGGACTGGGCAAACTGTGCTACACAGTCACTCCGGAACAGCTTCTGAGTTCCATCCTCCCAGACCCGACCACACCTCCTCCCACCATCTCCCATTCCTTCTCCTTCAACGGCAGCCAGCCGCCCCGCGAGGAGGAGGAGGAGCACCGCCTCGAGATGGGACCGACCCCCACCCAATCAGCCGCATCTGATGCCGGAGCGGAAACAATCGTCCGCAGCGGGGGCCACAGCGCCCAAAGCCAGACCCACAGTGCCCACACAGACGGCCATGGGGTCCACGCGGGGGCCCGTCCAGCCCACGTTCTCCAGGCCCTCTCAAGGCGGAGAAAGCCATCGCTCACACACCGAGGAAACCGGACACTTCTGCAGGCCACCGAGCCGCAGCCAGCGGCCGCCTCAGCGCGGACTCACGCCGCAGGGACGTGCACGAGATTCCTTCGTGCCCGTCAGACCTGCCTCTCGCAACCAAGCGCCGCAGCCGCCGCCGCCACGACCGGCGCTGAGCGACGTGGTGGCGGACAGATACCGATCTGACGTCACCGGAAGACCGCCTCAGTTCCCCAAGCACGACCATGCTGGCATCCCACGGGGCTACTACTGGCCAGGGGACGTCCCCAAGCTGGCCCCTGGAGAACTGCCAGACTCAATGGAGATCATGGCGGACCATCGGAGAGCTGCCACCTCCCCGACCCCTCGCATTCATCGCCAGCACGGCGCCGCCGGCTGGGAACCGGAGAATATCCAGGAGCGGGACCCGACCCCGGCCCAACTGGCGCCTCCGCTCCCGGCCAATCCCCCAGGACCCCATCCGGGGCCCATCACTCGTCCGAGCAGAAAGACGAGTAGAGACGAGGCGAGAGAGCTGGAGAGGAGTGTCCTCGTCAACTTCGCCCAGCCACCAGCCTACCCGGCGCAGCCGGGGCTGCAGCAACAGCTCTACAACCTGCCCTCACAGCAACAGCCACAGCAGTGGCTGCCAACGCTACGGAGCCAGCAGCCACGGCCTCAGCAGCCGCCGCCAGCCGCCGCCGCCGCCGCCGCCGCCGCCGCCGCCGCTGCCGCAGCAAGGACCGCCGCCGCTGCAAGGACCGCCGCCGCCGCCAGCGCCGCCGCCGCCGCCGCCGCCGCCGCCGCCCCACCAGCAGCCACAAGGACTGCCTCAGCAGCCATACAGGCTGTTTCCGCGGCCACAAGGACCGCCTCCCCATGCACACTCAGTGCCGCCACAAGCCTCGGAGCCCCTACACCAGCACTACCGGGCGGACCGAGCGAGCACAGTGCCCCCCCTGCACGGCACAGCAGGCCGCCCCCGTCGTCAATGAACAAGGCCAGATCGTCGGAGCCCTGACCAGCTCACGCAACTCTTCGCCAGAGAGCAGCTGCGATCGACGAGGCCCCAGCTGGAGGTTCCCAAATTCAGCGGGAACCCCTCAAGTACCATCTCTGGCGCAATCTCTGGACCAACTACATGGACTCCGCCGCCTACACGCCGGTGGAGAGGATGCTCGCGTTGGTGGAGGCCCTCTCCGGGAACTGGCCAGGCTCACCCGAGATGTACGCCGCCGACCCTGCCAACTACAACCTCATCATGCAGAGCCTGGACCACGACTACAACAACCCCTCCCTCCTCATCTCCCGGGCCCAGGAGGAGATCCAGGATCTCCCCAAGGTATCCGACGAGAACCTGAAGACATTCAACGACACGCTCAAGGCCAAGTACTACTTCCTGCGAGAGCAGTGCGGTCTCCCCGACGACGGACTGCAGCACCTGGCCAAGGGCGTCTTCTACAAGCTCCCGCCCAACCTCCGCAACCGCGTCGTCAACAAACTCCCCGGCCTGCAGGCCCACCCGATCTCTCTCCCTCACCTCTTCCCCATCCTGAGCCGGGAGGCGGAGAAGCTGAGGCAAGAGGGATCTGCTGCTGGGAGAGTACAAGGTCCCCAAGGCCGCCTCCTCCTCCTCCGACAAGGAAAGGAAGAGGCGACAGTCCGCGACTCAGCGCTACGTCTCCCTGGCAGCGGGAACGGATCAGGAAGACTTGGAGCCGCGGCTGGAACCGAGAGGGGACCGATGCTCCTTCTGCCTTGGCAGCCACAAGGACGAGAACTGCAAGGCCTACAAGACCGCGGAGGAGAGGAAGGAGCAGATCGCGAAGTACAACCGCTGCTACAAGTGCCTCAAGAAGGGGCACATGTCCGACCAGTGCAGCACTCGCAGCTCCTGCCGCGAGTGCCACAGCGACTCCCATCACACTGCCCTCTGCTACCGCCTCTACGGCACTCGCCGCCATTCGCAAGAAAGGCGGGAGGAGAAGCAGAGCGGACGCAGGAGCGAGTACGGATCGCGAGAAAGAAAAGTGAGCCGTGAAAGGAGAGACTCCGGCTTCCGAGAAACTCCAGAGAAGAGAGATGAGCGTCAGAAACGCAACTCCTTCTCCTCCTCACCCTACCGCCACCAGTCAAGGAGCCCTGGACGCTCCTCCCAGCCGAGTTCTCAGCCCAGGTCCCGCACACCCAGCACGGGGAGACGGGGCCAGTCGAGCTCTCCGTCCCCTCGGCCACGATCTTGGAGCCGCGACGGAGGAGGAAGGAGGGAAGGAAGGAGCCAGAGCCGAGAAAGCCACTCCGGAAAACTGTCCACCCGCCGTCCTACTCCAGGACCTCATCACGCGCGCTCCAAGGACGGGCGCAGTGGGAGTAGAGAGAAGCGACTGACGGCGATGACGGCGTCCGTGGAGGAGGTGAAGGAGAACGTGCCGGTGATGCTGACATCACCGCCGTCACCCGCGAGCTCGCCACCTTCCTCGGCCTCAGATCACTGGGGAAGAGCCTCATCAGCACTGGAGTCTTCGGACAGACGCGCTGCCGGAAGATCGCCATGGACCGCGTGGCCCTGAACCTGACCGCCAGCAACGGCTTCAGCTTCCCGGTGGAGGCCTGGGTGGTGGAGAACGAGGTCTGCCCGCCGGTCTGGCTCTCCCCAGCTCTTCCCACAGAGCTGTGGCTCAACCTCCAAGGACAGCATCCGGACCTGCTGAACCTGCCGCCCAGAGAGAGGAAGAGAGCTTCAAGGTGGACATCCTGCTCGGACTCCGCGTCACCTCCTCCCTCCTCACCAGTACCCTCACCCAGAAACTCCCTCATCCTCCCTCTCTGCCCATCCTCACTCACATTGGGTTGGTGCTGATGGGAGTGGCGGAGTCTTTCACTACCGCCCGTCCATGAGCTCCAGAACTACCACACGCTGGAGAGAGGGCATCTCCGAGGAAGAGCTCACGACGACGGTGCAGGAAGCGGCGCTGAACCGATTCAGAGCGCTCATCAAGAAGGGACCGGAGCGCTACATGGCCCCCTTTCCCTTCACGCAACCCTTCCCCAGCGACGCCAGCCTCGGCTATGACCACGCCTACAAGCGGCTGGAGTCCGCCTATCAGACCCTGACGAGGAAGGGCCTCACGATGTTCCACGAGGCCATCATGGGACAGGTGGAGGCCGGCTACTCGGAGCTGATCCCTGGCGCCGAGCGCACGGAGGTGCGCAGGAAGACCTTCTACCTGCCCTGCTTCCCTGTTATCAAAACCTCCTC
>JASANA010003707.1:0-111746 GCA_030248095.1 Ptycholaimellus sp. GST1_10
GGTGCAAGCTGTTCCCCTCAAAATCGTGTTCCCCGACCCCAATTTACCCAAAAACACCTTCACCTCCTCACCAGAAGCTTCCCTCATGGCGCGCGAAATGCTCACTCACAAGACAGGCTCCTCTATTATATATATGGACTAGGTTGGGAGAGGCCTGCGGCGCAAATTGCCAGCTCGAGACGTGCCACATTCAACCCCGCCGGATAGGCCTACTAAACAGACCAAGGCACCAAAAGAATGCATTAGCAAACACCTGGCTGTCCTCAAGGGACATCAAAATTCAGGCACCGAACCCAGAATAGGTACGAATGCCTGTGAGGGCTGTTGGTTTGCCAAGCTGACTGGAAATTTATGTTTAATGAGTGCAACATTGACAGATTGGATACCTGCACAAATCTGCGCAGATCCAAAACATTGGAAAAACTCACATTTTTGAGGTTTTGGGCACATTCCCGTGCTCAGATCCTTGCAGATAATTTCGAAATCGCGTTCTACGCCCTCGATTTACCCTAAAATGTCTTTACTTTCCCCGCAGCTACTGTCCTGGGCCTGCACCGAATGTCTGTGGGACAGACAAGGCTCAGCTTTTATATATATGGACTAGGTTGGGAGAGGCCTGCGGCGCAAATCGCCAGCTCCAGGCATGCAAAAACTAAGCCAGCCAGTTAGGCATAAACAGACAATGGCTGCCAAATTAATTGAAACTCTCCAAATTATAAGCTGGCTTTGCTTACTTACCTGCTCATTTACTAATGCAGCACAAAACAAGATAGCTGCACAATCCCCATCAGCGATTCCTGACTAATCCACCTCGGCCTTGTCTACTTACAAAACCAGTGAAATATGGGACACTTAAGTAGCCGTCAGAAGGGACCATTATCTCAAATTTCGATTAGCTATAACTCGGCCAATTCTTAACCGATTTCAAAAATTCCAACGCCATTTTGAAGATAAAATTTGTATCTATTGAATGAAGAAAACCGCATAGCAAAATTCAAAACCAGTCAAAAGCACCACTCAAAAAACCCTCCAAATCGACTATTTTGCCCAAACGCTTGATGTTTTAAGCACATTCCCGTGCTCAGATCCTCGCAGATATTTCAAATTCGCGTTCTACGCCCTCGATTTACCCAAAAATGTCTTTACTTTCCCAGCAGCTAGTGAATTGGGCCTGCGCCGAATGTCTGTGGGACGGACACGTCTCAGCTTTTATATTATGGACTAGGTTGGGAGAGGCCTGCGGCGCACATCATAATTTTTAGCAATGTCTAAAATTGCTTTGGTTTATTTCTTATTTGCATTTATGTATTTTTCAGAAATTTCGAGTGGTTCTCTGGTTTTTACCTGCTTGCCTTTATTGTTGACTATCTTCACTCATTTATTAAGCACACTTATATTGCAAATTCATCATCGATTTTTTAAAAATTTATCAATCTCTTGTCTAAAGTTATCATTGATTAAAAATTGAAATATTGCATCATCTGGCAAGGGAACAAACTGAGCTTCCATTGTTCAAGCACAGAAATACAAATCTTTGTTTCTTCGCTAACACTTCCATGCATACAATTTGCGGTTTTATAACAGCTGGCTACATATTTAAGAAATTTTGTTTGCATTCATGGGTGCTTTTTTTCAAATTGCAATTTATTTTATTTCATAAGACTAATTATGCGTTGGATTTCATGTTCAGTGTCATTGAAACCATGCAATATCTTCAGTATTGAAATCCATTGAGACATTGAAGACTTGAGTAGGCCGCCAGAAACCTCTATAATCTCAAGTTTTACAACTAATATAATTCTCATTTAATTTTATTAATTTCGTCGCCAATTAATGGCATCCTATTGAATGCAAAAAAATTCAAAGCCAATTTCCATTTTGTGCTGCATGGGTCCCGCTACACGGGTGCTCAGCTTTTTTCATGCATCAGCCTCTATTTTAGTCTTTTGACTCTTTTGAAAACCCACCCCACCCAGTGACAGCCACACCAAATGAATGCAACAGCAGACACCTGGCTGTCCTCAAGGGACTTCAAAGATTAGGCACCCAACCCGAGTGGGGTTAGGTTGCCAAAGTGTGGTGGTAATAAGGCCACCTGCATGAGAACTTGTTTATTGAGTGCAATATCACCCAATGGGGTAGCTGCACAAATCTGCGCAGATCCAAAACATTGGAAAAACTCGCATTTTTGATGTTTTGAGCACATTCCCGTGCTCAGATCCTCGCAGATAGTTCAAAATCGCGTTCTACGCCCTCGATTTACCCAAAAATGTCTTTACTTTCCCTGCAGCTACTGAATTGGGCCTGCGCCGAATGTCTGTGGGACAGACAAGGCTTAGCTTGCATATACTGGACTAGGTTGGGAGGGCCTGCGGCGCACATCTTTCTTCTTTGGGTTTTCTTAGATCGCATTTTAGTTTGTTTATTTTACCATTATTTCTTTGTTCAGAAATTGCAAGTGGTATAGAATTTTTGCACCAAGTTGTTATGCTCAGGGTTTAAGTACATTCCAACTTGAATTGAAAGTTTAATCATTATAGAGCAATCGGTTTGAGCCGCTTTTGAAATGTTTTCAAAAATTAACTAAATGTTTATCACTCCCGCTCCAACTTATTTGGTTTAATTAGAGTACAATGTTTTTTTTCTTGTGGTTTTACTATTATCACAACCTATTTGTTTATTATTTTATTCCAATTTTTGTTTTTGCAAAATTTGTTTGTCAACTATCCATCGACATCTCTCTATATCTTTTCATGCAGTATCATATTATTTTGCTATGTTTTTTGTTTGACCAAACACTAAAGCTGGTATTTTTTGGTCAGCCAATCATTGGTTTTCTTGCAATTCTTTTGTTCGCTTATTTTTTCTGAAATTTTACTTTTCAAATTTTGGCATTTCCTTGGCTGTATTTTTAACGGTCCATACATTCCTAATTGCTCATTATAGTTGTGCTTTATTCGAGAAAATGTGATTTTCTTTTCATGCGCAATATTTTAGAGGCATTCAAAGTTGAATTCAAAAGTTAACAAGTATAGAGCATCCGGTTAGGGAAGCTTTTGATTTTTTTCAAAAAGTAACTAAACTTTAATCGAAAGTATTTATCCAATTCAGTATTTATTTTTCCCAGCTAAATGTATGCGTACAATGGTTAACAGATCAAAAAAGGATGATTAATTAAAAAATAACTAAAACAATTAAAATTAAAGCCACATCTAATTCAGTTTCAATTACTTTGTTTTAAAGGTATTTCCTCAGTACTTTTCAGCACCAAATTCATAAATCTTTGGAAGTTCGATGCGTACACTGCTTTCTATGACGTAATCCCAACCGATCAGAATACTGCACTAAAACTTCCTTAGATACTGCAGGTGTGACCTCAGCATTCGGTTCCTCAACAATCTTGGCAAAATGGTTGCTGTAGCTTTGCTGCAGTGTCCAATTGGATTGTTGTTAATCGCAGTTCTCACTGTCTTATTTAAGCATACCTGAAAACTTACATCGCTGGGTATTTGGCCAAACTGCGCAGATTAACAATGCCCGAAAAATGACCTAAAATTGAACAAATTTGCCATTTTCGAGGTATAAAAACAAATTTTGCAACCTGGGGGAGTTCTGATTGAGTTTCGGCAGCCCTGAATTACCCTAAAAACATCTTTTAAACCCTAAAAATGCAGAATTGGGACTGCGCCGCGTGCCTTCGTCACAGACAAGGCCTAGCGTTCATATACTGGATATGCGGAATTCGGACGAAAAATGGGGTAACTGCTTAAGCGGGCCTTGGCCGCCCGCCGCTTCGGGCAGGCGGCCTTCGGCCGCGCAAAAAGTCAGTCACATGTATAGACTGGAAGCGGGCCCTTCGGGCCGCTTCGCGGTCAAAGCTTTCAATTTCCTGTTCACCACTAAATTTTAACTCTGATGCCAAAGTTGGGTAAATTGAGGTGCACAGCGAAGTGCAGTATTTTGCAAAGATCTAACCATTCGACAGAGAGATCAACGTGGGTGTTGAAGGGATAAACGCGGGTCGAAACTAAGTTCAAAGTAGATGGGTGAGTTCTCGGGTTTATGGCAGTGGCGAGTTCCAAAGAAATGCTCCCCTAGCATGCATTTGTTTGAGGCTGCACAAGTTTCAGTGAAATTTGGTTTCATTCTAGTAGAAACTTTTTAAAATAGCGGAATACATGGTTATTCAGATTCAATGAAATCAGTTGAATTTAGCCATCTAAGTCTACCGAGGTGATGTTTTGGTGCTGTTGATAAGGGGTAAGACAACTACGTGGATATCTTAAAGCATAAGGTTAGGTTAACAAAGGTTAACACAGGGCCAAAATGTCAGTTTTCATTTGTGACCTTAAAAATCTCTCGTTTTGCAAGGGTTTCCATTATGCGCTTTGGTAAATTACCTGAATTTTCAGAAATTCTGGGTGGAAAAAGGGGGAAAATTGAGTTTTGAATTATGAATGGGTGATCGAGTTTTTGCATGGTTTCCTGTCCCCGAATTGATTGGAAGACTGGTAGGTTGAACCCTAGGACATATATATATCAATCGAAAGCTCACAGTCTGCTCCAGATGACAAAATTCTTGAAATTTTGATTTAGGCCTCTGAATTTTAATAAATAACTAAAATATTAACTGAAATATATAAAAAAGGGAAACTGCGCAGATTTTTATAAACTGATGCTCAGGTTAGCTTCAATGCGAAAGGGAAACTGCGCAGATTTTTATGAACTGATGCTCAGGTTAGCTTCAATGCGATAGATCTTAATTTATGGAATTTTAGAGGAATTCCAATGACTTCGAGTAACGAATGGGCAATCAATTTTTGCATGGTTGCATGTCACGAGCTAGAAATGCTTGAATATTGAATGAAACCCCTAACATATATACATCAATCGAAAGCTCTCAATGAGATCTAGATGGCTAAAATCGTGAAATTTTGATTTAAGGCATAGGAATTTAGGAAAATTTGAAATAACCCAACAAAAATCTAATGTTTCAATTCAGTGAAACTGCGCAGTTTATAATAACTGATGGTCAGGTTGGCTCGCATGCATTAGGTCTAAATCGTGAAAAAATGCCTACAAAAAACCCCCAAACGATGGCTTTTCCCCAATGATTGCTTGAAGCCTTGTTAATGTGGCAAGTAAATATGTCTTCCACATGGCCAAGATCTAGACAAGACTAAAATGCTACAGCATCAGCCGCTTATGAATTGTCAATCATCAAAAAGAACTGGACAAGGTGTGACAAAATCGTGATAAAATTTGATTTATGGTATACCATTTTGAGTTAAAGTTTTCAAAGGTTCATTTATGAAATCCACTGATCATTCATAAGCAGGCGGCAATTTTGGCACAAAGAGGACATGAATTAGTGAAAGATGAAATAGAAAATATAACTTGTTAAAAAATTGGTTAAAATGTAATTAAATCGAAGAAATTCATCCAAAATTTTGGTCTTGATGAAATTATACATTTATTGAATGAAATAAATGTAACAAAACGAAACAAACCAAACTGAAATTAGTTAAAGTAAAGTAAAATTTGGCTGGCATTTGCAATATATCAATTTTATGTTTTAATCTGAATCTTAATCTGAACTTTGCCATGTTTTTGTAAAAGGCTAAAAATGATTTAGTGCTAATACACAAATAACACAAGTTACAACACATAATAACACATAATACAAGTTCTAAACAAACATTATTTAAGCAAAAATTTAAGACAAAACAATAACTAGAATAATCCAGGTATCAGGGTTCCTGCCATAAATTGCCGCCTGCTTATGAATGATCAGTGGATTTCATAAATGAACCTTTGAAAACTTTAACTCAAAATGGTATACCATAAATCAAATTTTATCACGATTTTGTCACACCTTGTCCAGTTCTTTTTGATGATTGACAATTCATAAGCGGCTGATGCTGTAGCATTTTAGTCTTGTTTTGATATCGATGTCAACAATTTTTTTAAAGCTTTAAAAAAAACCTATAGTAAGCTTATGTTTGTTATCAATTCTCGCCGCTAAGTATTTATTTTTTCTAAGTGTGTTCGAAAAAATATATTTTGATTGATTTTGATTGGATTGAATTGAAATTTTGATTTGATTTTGATTGGCTGGTTGGTGTGGGGGCCCTGCCCGTACAGCTGGCCTAGGCTCTCTGCCAGCAAATCCTTCGATTACATTTTTCCACCTCATTTTTTGAGATAACGAAGTTAGGTTGTACGAACTTTCGTTCCCAAGAACTTTCGTTCTCGAACTTTCGTTCCCGAACTTTCGTTCCCCGAACTTTCGTTCCCAGGAACTTTCGTGCCCGAACTTTCGTTCCCAAACGTTTGTTCCCAAACTTATGTGCCTAAACTTTGACTCATTTGCTCAATCAAGCTGGCACAATTGCCCAATCATGCAGGCAATCAAACAATACAGCTATTCTATGTTTCAATCGCTTATTCAATCGAGACATTGATTTCAAGATGGATGCGCGGCCTTGATTCAAGCACCCAGACGGATATTCAAGCCAAAATTTGTTCAAAACTTGTGTTTTTTTGTTCACAATTGATGTATGCTGGTTCTAAATCTGAATCTGAATAAATCTTAATTTTAAAATTGGTTGAGAAACCACAGATAGGTAGCTGAACTGTGGGAGATAACCTCGCGGTCACCTATGGGGCTTTGCGCCATTATACTTGTTGAAACATCAAGACTTTGGGTTTTTGTCTTGATTAGGGAAAAAAATTTTTTTTGTAACATCTTCAAGAGATCACGCAGACGTATCTACATGTCAAAAATCTGCTGGTTTCATTGAAAATTGAAACAAATATAAATTCATGGTTTTTCAATGTTTGGGAACGAAAGTTCGGGAACGAAAGTTCCTGGGAACAAAAGTTCGGGGAACGAAAGTTCGGGAACGAATGTTCGGGAACGAAAGTTCCTGGGAACGAAAGTTCGTGATACCCGAAGTTAGAGTGTGGAGTTGGGGAAAGGTTAGAATGGCCGCCTGTTCGCCTGCCCTTCTTCCTTGATTTTGCACCTCCGCGCAGTTCACTCTCCTCCACCGCCTCGCCCCATTTCTTTCTTCATTGTCATGGTTTAGAGCAGTAACATAGAAGCTTTGACTCAGCCCACGGCCAACCCAGGGCACAAGGCAACGCGGCCTTCATCGCCCGCAAAATTGATGAGAAAAAAGACATAGCAGAAATTTTTTTGTTGTTGAAAATTACGATTTTTATCCCTTTTTTTGGAAAAATTGCGATTTCAAGTTTTGGATTTCTCCGTATGGCAGACACCTAAAAAATGATGGCCAACGTTCTGCCTTATCACAACTAGCATTGTTTGCAGAACCGGTAAGTACGCACTTCAGCTCCTATCCACCGCATTCTGCAGAAACATTTGAGCTCAACCATGTCTGGCACAAGCTATGGCGTCGAGTGTGGGGTTATCGATTTTCCAAAAAAAAATTCGCACCCCCTCAAAATATCTGTGCCGCAGGTTTGCATGGAGAAGAAGGTGGAACTGAAGCGGCTCAGCTGCGGCCATCGACTTTGCCTCGTCTGCATCCAATCCGTGGCCGTCCATCAGTCCAGCCTCACCTGTCCCTTTTGCCGTCAAGTGTCGCCCAAACCGGTTGCACCATTATATTAAAACTTTTTTAGCTGCTATGTCCCAGACTTTTTGCTCGCACCCTGCGGCCTTAAAATTCAGTCCAAGGAGAAGCATAGGATAGATGGGTTTGTGTTGTTTGTAGGCTGGGGGTTGGCCGGCTCTGCCCAAGCAGTGCTTCCAGCCCATCCGCTGCCAAGGCTGCGGCGCCAAGAAGCGCACCGACCGCATCAGGTCTGTATCTGCCCGAAAACCTCCCACTTCCACCCGACCAGAGCAGGGAGGCAAATTGAGATGGTGCCGTGAATGCCGACAGTGTCTATGCGGCCCTTGCGAACAGTCGGACGCGCATCTGGACCTGGAGCATCAGAGCCTGGAGTTTGGAAAGGCCAGTTCGGCTGCCATCGCCAAGCTTTCAGTTTTGTGCCACCTTTGCTGGTTGAAGAACAAAGACACTAGCGGCAGTGAAACTTTCAGTCTGAACGCGGAAGAGAGGTGGACGCCTTCTGTGAAGCGCTTCGGAAACAGCTCCATGCCCAGATGAACAGCTCACAGGTAGCACTCTAACTTCCTTCTCTCAAAAATTCGGTGGAAAAATGCAATCGAAGGATTCGCTGGCAGAGAGCCTGTGCCAGCTGTACGGGCAAAGCCCAGATGGTGGAAGCCCGGTGCTGCTGTCCACGGATGAGGCTTTTCAGCTGGCCTGCAGCGTTGATCGATTCTTTTGGGCAGTAAGATTGGATCGGAGAAGACAAAATATTTTAGGTGAGGCAAGAGAAACTTAGCCATATTCAGCTGCCATCCGATGCCGCCACAGTACAGGGCTGGGCTAAGCGGATCGTAGACAACCACAGCACCTCCAGCGAAAGCACTAGTGCTGTCGGAAGATATTCGCGAAATGCTTATGCTGTTGGAAGAAATATTTGTATTTTTGCGCGGCCGCAGGCCGCCTGCCGCGAAGGGCAGGGCAATCAGAGCTCCGGAGGCCGTAGGGCATGGGCGCGGAGGCCCTGGAGCTTAGCCTAGCATGCGAAGCATGCTAGGCGAAGCGTAGGGGCCGTAGCGCCCATGCCCGGAGGCCGGAGGAGCTCTGGCGCCCTGCCCGGAGCGGCGGGCGGCCAAGGCCCGCTTATACAGTTACCCCATTTTTCGTCCGTCTGTCCGCATATATATATATATATATATATATATGTGGTTCCAGAGCCCGGACTCGACGGTTTTTCAACAAAATTGGCCCAAATTTTGCATGAAGGTCCGTCTGGGTGGTGGCTAGGAGGGTTTTTCTGCGCATGGCGTCATTTTGATTGGTTCTGGATTTATGACCAAAAAACCATAAAAATGGGGGCCTTGAAATTCGAAAAAGTTTCGAAAAAGTTCATTTTACTTTTAATTATTATTTATTATTATTGTTTAAACGCCTCAGAAACCAAAACTAGACTATACCACTGTTACTGTTTCTTATTGTTTTGAGAATTATTTTATTTCCTTATTTCATTTTATTGCTTAACATGGTGATCAAGGCCGCGCATCTATTCGCGATAGCCGATAATACCTTGTTTGTATAAGTTTTGTTATATTATATAAACTGGTCCCATCGGCAAGCCGAAAGTAAGCTCTTTTCTCCCAAAAGTGGTTGCCCCGAGTGTAAATGGTAGCTTATGTTTGTTTATTGTTACCAACTTTCGCAGCCAAGTATTTATTTATTCTAAGTGTATTTGTTCGAAAAAGGATATTTTGATTAGAGAACAAGTTAATATCGGCTATTGCCAATAGATGCGCGGCCATCTTGACACTTAACATGGTTCGTTTCAGTTTGACATGATCAAAAATTTTGTGCCAGGACGGAATGCATTTTTGAGCCATTGCATTGGTTGAGCATGGTTGACAATTGCATGGTTTCAGTTTACCACAGCAACTGGAACTCAATTGGATTAAACTAACAACAAACAGAAGAGGAACTTTTAGGCCTCGTTTTGGTTTCTGAGGCTTTTAAAACTAAAAATAATACTTTTGATAATAAATACAAGTAAAAGTCACATTTTCGAAAAATTTTCGAATTTCAAGGCCCTAATTTTTGAGGTTTTTTGAACATAAATCTGGAACAAATCAAAATTGCGCCAAGCGCACAAAAACGTCCCGAGCCACCACCCAGACGGACCTTCATGCAAAAAATCAGCCAATTTCATTGAAAAACCGAGGAGTACGGGCTGCGGTACCACAAACATATATATATAATATATATATATATATATATGAGGACAGACGGACGAAAAATGGGGTAACTGTATAAGCGGGCCTTGGCCGCCTGCCGCTCCGTGCAGGGCGCCAGAGCTCCTTTGGCCTCCGGGCACGGGCGCTATGGCCCCTACGCTTCGCCTAGCATGCTTCGCATGCTAGGCTACGCTCCGGGGCCTCCGCCCCCATGACCTACGGCCTCCGGAGCTCTGACTGCCCTGCCCTCCGCGGCAGGCGGCCTGCGGCCGCGCAAAAATTAACGAAAGAAACAAAATTATCAAAAACTATAATAGAAGCATCTGACATTAAAGCTCCAGGCGGATGCTTGCAACTCAAAATGAACGATATATTATTACAATTGTGGCTTACGTTTGTTTCCACTGCTTGCCGCTAAGTATTTATTTATTCGAAGTGAATTTATTCGAAAAAGTATATTTTGATTGGAAAAAAATTAATAAAGAAACTATCAGCAAAAACCATAGTAAAAGCATCATGAAAAGAGGACTGACTTTAGGTAAACCTAAATAGGCAGTCCAAAAACAAATTAGTAAGGGGAAATTGGTTACAAGCCATGGGAAGGGAAGGACTAGATAAAATAGCTGACAACTACAAAGATGAATACAAAAGAGGCAATGCAACCGCACATGTTGGCAGAGATTCTGGGGTCCTTGTTTGGCTTGCCGAAGGGTGATTCATGGGGCCGATGGATGTCATAGGAGTCAGGGTCAGGGCCAGGTGGTCGATAGGGCCAGTGGCGAAGGACAGGAAAGCGAGCAATCACAAAGCCCGGCAGCTTTTTAAAGCGATAGTAGTTGCAACGTTCTGTAAAGCAGGGTTGATCCCAGAAGTGCTTTGAATAATCTGCCCTGCTACTAACGGGCAGGTAGTTCAGGTTGTGGTCAAAAACGTCACGGTCATCGTCGCAGTAGTGCCAGATGTCGAAACTGTCGAATTCCCTTAAACTTCCGCCGGTTAGCTTGCGTACGAGAACGGTGCCACATAATTTGCATTTCCTTGTAGCCATTGAGTGATCCTTCTTTTCAAAACCGACATAGCATAGTATTGGCGGCTTGTTGTGTTTTAGCACAGGAATGGCATCAATGACATACTTGGGGAGATGGTACAATTGAGCACCGGCATCGTTGCAAAAGCTCTGGGTGCAGTTGAAGTCGTAGAGAGGTTGGCCAGGTTGAGCTTCAACAACTTCATAGCCTGCTGGGATGATACGCTCAGGGTGGCAGTAGCTGAGGAGATTATAGGCAGCTGGATCCTTCTTTGGCTGGCTTAGCTGGCGTACGAGTAAAAGGCCACAGTAGTAGCACCTATCCAACTCATTATACGACGGTGGGAATCCGGAGAAGCATTTTATCCCATAATTATTAGGCCAGTTTTTCAGGAAAGGCCAGTCATGCTCCAAATCTTGCCTCATTTGCGGTACAAAATTGTAGCACATTGCAAAAAGGGTACTGGGCCTATTTTTGTAACACTGGCGCTGGAACACAGGTTGAGAAGAGTTGCGGGGTTGATGAAAAACTTGATAGTCGGGTGGAATCTGAAGGTTGTCGTTGCAATAGCATAAAAGATAGTAATCTTCAGCATTTCGTTTCAGCTGTATCTCTTTGCGGACTAGCAGAATAGCTTGGCAAATTTCGCATTGTTTAGTTTGTTGTGCATCTCCTGCATAACATGAACCCACAAAACAAGAGACAGCATAATCAGGGCGGTGCCAGTATCGCAGCTCTGGGACCTATTCTTTGAGCAGATAAAACCGTTTGGAAACCGTTTGGAAACTGTTTGGAAAGGAACCTATTCTTTGAGCAGAGTCCAAACAACAAACGAACAAACAACAAACATGAGATCGTATTCTTTGAGCTAGAAACAAGAAACGAACAACAAAAAACCGTTTTTTAACCGTTTTTTCCAGAAAAACGAACAACAAACAGAAAACGAACAACGAACAGACCAAACAGCCTTACCTCGGTTTTTGTTCGTTTTTTCAAGCATAAACCATAAGACACGGCCAGGCTGCGACTTATAAACATTAAATTGGAGTGTTTTTGACTTTTTGCCGCAAACAAGATGACCATATTGCTACAATATAAAACACATCAACAAAAACTCCAAAAAATTTAGAACAAATCTTGAACAGTTCTTGTCATGAAGAACTTCTAATGATGCATACATGATTATCCAGTTTTACAAAATATATCCTCTATGTGGTGATATGCAGCAGGAACGTAGCGAGATACACTTTCATTGTTGTCACCGGTAGGGGTTGGAGAGCGGAACTAGTTTAGGCAGGGCGAGCCACATTAGAGAGCAACTGATCCCGGCCTCCCTTCCGCCCGCCTCGTCAACTAGAGGTCGGACGAAACCGGCTTGGGAAACGGCACACTCTATGCGTCAAACTAATTTACAAAAAAAAACCTAATTTCATAGCACATCACAATTTTCTTTTCATTTTTTGTCGATTGACGAATAAAATGCCCAAGAATTCTTTCTGCCCAACCATTATGGAATAGCCAATAACGAATAACAGAAGCTTGGCAAATGTAGCAACAAGGATCAACGGGCAAAGTTTTAAACAATGACATGCTGAGCATCGATCAATGGGGCTAGGAGGGCGCCCGTACGAACAAACAACACAAAAACGCCCAAAGAACAGGCAGAACTCAAAGAATAGACAACTTTCAAACCGTTGTTTTTAGCCAAATTCAAAGAATACGTTCTTGTTGGTCGTTTTCTGTTTTTTGTTTGTTGTTCGTTTTAAAACAAAACTCAAAGAATAGCTCCCTGGTATTGTCTCACCAACTTCTCTGGGCATATTTTCAAGATCTGGGAAATTGCAGTATTCAGTAGAGCAATTCTTTCGGAAAAGAGGTTGGTTGTTTGCGATGACAGGAGAGTAGTCAGACGGTAGAATATCTTCCTTGTCACAGAAAGCGTAGACATCGTAGGCCCTCACCTTCTTCGCATTCTCGCTTTTATTGTGCACCAAAACAATGCCGCAGCTTGTACAGTTTTCTACAAGCCTTGGAACGTCTCTTTCAAGGCCTTCGTTGCATGAAAAAACTGGTGGTTTGCCGCTGGAAACATGAGCGCTGCTGCTGAAGTTAGCTACACCAAGAAGTAACTTAAAATCAGTGAATTGAAGCGATTGAATTCTGGGTATAGTGTTTACACATCCAGGGTAGAGCACAGCAAATATGAAAACGACGATAAACATTTTTTGTACTTTTACTTTTTAGATTTCTGAGTTCGCGATTTTAATACTTCTACAATCAAATTTAATTTCAACTATGAAACAATTTTTCCACTTTCCTAACACTTGTGTAATATTTGTAGATTTATTTGTAGGGCACTGATCTAGTATTTGCCCCAAAAACGCACACCTTGGTAGAAATCAGGAACAGGCGATGCGAATCCTCGTGCCAGCCTTATTTCATAGCTCAAATTTATCTGCCTAATCTGATAGCTGCAGGCACAATTATTTGCCAATTTTTGCGCGGCCGCAGGCCGCCTGCCGCGGAGGGCAGGGCAGTCAGAGCTCCGGAGGAGCTCTGGCGCCCTGCCCGAAGCGGCGGGCGGCCAAGGCCAGCCTAAGCAGTTACCCCATTTTTGCGTCCGTCTTTCCGCATATATATGTGTGTGTCCCAGGCCCGTACTCCTCGGTTTTTCAACGAAATTGGCTGATTTTTCGCATGAAGGTCCGTCTAGGCGGTGCCTCGGGACCATTTTTGGCGCTTGGCGTAATTTTTTGAATTTCGCCCAAAACTCAATTTTTTGATGTTTCAAAATACGGAAAATCATAAATCATTGGTTTTTCAATGAAATTAGCTGAATTTTTGAAGGTACGTCCGTCAAAGTAATACCTTGAAGCTTGCAAAAGGAATTTTCGAAATTTTTATTTTTTTTTTTTGATTTATAGTCAAAACCCAAAATCTTGATGTTTCAAAAATTTGAACTTGCATTTTTTATGGTTTTTCATTGAAATCTGTTGAATTTTGTCATGAAATTTTATCTAGGTGGTGTCTTGAGGTAAGGCCGCGCATCTTGGCAGCAGCCAAGAATACCTTGTTTACGTTTATTTGTATTGCTTATTGGATTTTTTTAAACATTATTTACATATTTTATTTGGCATAATTGGAAAACAATCGTAAATATAAGCCTTAGATAAATTTTAGCTGTAAAATACACATAAAACAAATCTATGAAAAAATAAAAAGAAATACGACTTTGGTTAAAAAAAACATTTTAAAAACGGAAGGGGACAATAAATACAGCTAACAAGCAAAGGGAGGATTGTGGACGGCATGAAATTGGATTAAAAAGTAGGCAATGAAGCAGCTGATAACGAAAGAAGCAGAACAGCCGGATATGCTTCTGGCAGAACCTTTGGGGTCTTTGTTTGCATTGGAGCTGTCTCGACTGGAGTAACCCGGAGGCGGATTGGGCCAGTTGCTAAGGACAGGGAAGCGAGCAATCACAAAGTCCGGCAGCTTCTTATAGCGATAGTTGTTGCAGTATTCTCCCTGGAAGCAAGGGACGTCGAAAAATCGCCCTGGTTTCCCGACGCTTTGGACTGGGCGGTAGTCGTGAGGAATGTGTGGATGGTCAGCACAGTATTGGTGGACGTCAAAACTCTCGAAATCATCATCACTTCTAGAAATTTCACGTACAAGGACGGCGCCGCATGATTGACATTTTTCTATTTCCCAGTCAAATTTATTCTTCCTTGCTAAACCAACAATGCATGGAAATAAGAACTTTGTAGGCCAATCTTTGAGCACAGGAAGGGCGTCGACCACATACTTAGGAAGAGCTTTACATTTTAGCTTATTGCAGTACTTTTCGGTACAATTACAATCGTAGAGCGGTTGACCAGGGTAGTCTTCAACAGCGCTGTAGCCTGCTGGAATGATTCGGTCAGGGTAGCAGTAGCGGAGGAGATCGTAGGCTAGGTATTCCTCCTTTGGAATGCTCATTCGGCGTACAAGAACTGCGCCACAGTGATAGCAATTATCGAATAAGATGTGATCAGACGGTCCTTGTTTGAGCAAGCCTCGTTCGCAGTCCAACATCTCATTGTCTGGCCAAAATTGCAGGAAAGGCCAGTCCAGCTTCACTGCTTCATGCATTTTG
Organism: Ptycholaimellus sp. GST1_10; assembly: GCA_030248095.1. Taxonomy (NCBI): domain Eukaryota; kingdom Metazoa; phylum Nematoda; class Chromadorea; order Chromadorida; family Chromadoridae; genus Ptycholaimellus; species Ptycholaimellus sp. GST1_10. The sequence goes on from JASANA010003707.1 coordinate 14,975, forward strand.
GGCTTGAAATCCAAAAAGCAGCGGGGTGTTCTGCATTTGCTCTGGAACACAGGTTGAGAGGTGTCGGGTTTGAGAAAAATGTGATAATCGGATGGCAGCTGGAGGTTGTTTTCGCAGTAGCAGTGAAGGTTGTAGTCGCCAGGGTTTCGTTTCCATATTGATTTCTTGTTGCGGACAAGAAGGACAGCTTGGCAAAAGTCACAGGAATGATTAGCCGGTCCATCACAAGAGCCTACAGGACAATCGGTGACATAATCAGGGCGGTGCCAGTAGCGCAGCTCCGGTATTGTCTGACCAACTGCTCTGGGTACGTTTATCTTTATGTGGTTATTGCAATAATCAGATAAGCAGGTATATCGAAAAAGGGGTTGCTTGTTTTCGATGACAGGAGAATATTCAGATGGGATGTTATCTTCTTTGTCGCAGAAGGCATAGAGGTCATAGGTCTTCACTTCCTTCATGTCCGCACTATTGTTGAACACCAAGGCAATGCCACAAGTCTTGCAACCAACATTAATTGAATATGGTTTATGCTCAAGTCCCTCGAAACACTCGAAACTGGCGGCTTTGGAAATTTGAAAGCTATTGCTGAGGTATGTCAGGCCGAGAAGAAAATAAAAATCATAGTGTTGAAGCAATTGAGCTTTCTGCATATTGGTTGAACAGCCAGCATAAACAATAGTAATTATCAATAAGGATATAAACATAGTTTACGCTTTTACTTTTTGGATTTCTGAGTTCAACAGTAATATTCGTATCAAAATACACAATTCTATGGCATTGCTAAAAAAATTTGTTTACTTTGATTATTTATCAATGCTTTTGACATATCAGCCGATGCATGTGCAATGAATAATATCCAAGCATTTTGAAATTAAGCATGGATCTGCTTAGGTTGGCCCACTAAGACGTAACTAGGAAATTATGAAATCATGAATGATAAACAAAATTTACTAAATTGATTTATGCCAATTTATGGCTTCATTCTGTTTAGTCTTATATAATTTGTCTATTTCTTGAACCAGTTTTGAGGGTACCACAAAAATTCTAAAGCACCAGTAAATCAAACTTTGGTTACAATTGCAAAGGGTGTTTACTTCGAGGTCACATATTGCGCTTTGTGCCATTTTATTTGTTCAAGGAAGGTTTTACGTTATATTACATTGCAAGCTGGTACAAAAACTTTTGTTAAAACGGAAAAAAACGTAAAGATTGTGTACTACTTCGAAAACAAGAAATTTTCATTAAAAAAATGCATAATACAACAATGTTGAAAACAACAAAAAGAAAAATATTTAAAATAACGTATTTTGGCTAAAAAATGAGCATTCGAAAAACAAGGGAAAAATGCTAATAGGTGAAAGGAAAATAATGGATGGTCGGGAAATTTGTGAATAAGCTGAAGACGACAGAGACAATGAGGAAAGAAGTGGAACAACCGTGCATGCTTTTGGCAGAACCTTTGAAACCGTTGTTTGGCATAGACCTATCTCGGTTGGAGTAGCCCGGTGGCGGATTGGGCCAGTTGCTAAGGACATGGAAGCGAGCAATCACATAGTCTGGCAGATTCTTAGCGCGGTAGTCGTTACAACTGTTGTAGTTATCCACGAAGCAATGGTAATCGAAAAAAATTCCTGGTTTCTCCATGTTAAGAACTGGAAGATCTCCAGGGCCTGGCACTGAATCCTGGTCGCAGTAGTGTAAAATGTTAAAACTATCGAAATCTTCTCTACCGGATTCATCGCGTACGAGAACGGCGCCGCATGATTTGCATTTTTCATTTGTACCCGACAAAGAGTTCTTTGCAAAGCCTTCAAAGCATCGAATGAAGCTTTCTGTTGGCCAGTCTTTGAGCACAGGAATGGCGTCAATGACATGCTGCGGTAGAGCTTCCTCCTCCAGTTTGTTACAATCGTCCTGGCTACAGTTGAAGGAGTAGAGTGGGAGGCCATTTGAGTCTTCGACAATGCTGTAGTCTGCTGGAATCTCGCGATCATTGTTGCAGTAACGTAAAATGTTGTAGCCCTGTGGGTATTCTTTTGGTATGCTCGATTTCCGTACCAGAACTGCTTCACAGCGGTAGCAGTCATCATCCTTTGCCCAGTTTCCGTGCACAAGGCCAAGGTAGCAGGATATCTTTTTTGCTTCTGATGGCTGAGGTGGCCAGTCTTTGAGCACAGGAATGGCATCAATCACATGGTCGGGTAGATGGTAGGACTTATCGACTTTGTTGCATATGAATGTGAGGTAGGATGTGCAATTAAAGTCGTAGAGAGGTTGGCCAGATTGAGCTTGAACAACTCTGTAGCCTGCTGGAATGGTCGGGTCGGAATCACAGTAACTTAGAAGATTGTAGGCCGCTGGATCCTCCTCGGACATGCGTAGCTGGCGCACAAGCAAAAGACCACAATAGTAGCACCTGCCCAACTTATCATAGTACGGAGGAAATCCGGTGAAGCAGCTAACTGAGTCAGGATTTTCATCAGGCCACGCTTTCAGGAAAGGCAAGTCATGCTTCACCGCTTGCTTCATTTGCCATGTGAAACTTGACTGACACGGAGAACACGATGTTGGACCACAAATACTGTTGCCATAACACTTTTGCTTGAACTGAGGTTGTGTAGAGCTACCAGGCTGGAAGACAACTTGATAGTCGGGTTGAATCAGAAGGTTGTCTTCGCAGTAGCAAACTAGACTGTAGTCTTTGACGTTACGTTTCGACTGTACGTTTTTGCGGACTAGAAGAACAGCTTGACAAAAGTCGCACGTTTGATATGTCTTCCCATCGCAGGAACCCACGGCACAACTGATTGCCTTGCGGTGCCAGTATCGCAGCTGTGGTATTGCTTCACCAACTTCTTTCGGCAGGTTTTCAAATTTGGGGTTATTGCAATAATCAGAGGAACATGTCTTTTGGAAAAGGAGCTTATTGTTGACCAGAACAACAGCGTAGTCGGACGGGAGGCGATTTACATTGTCGCAGTAGACGTAGAGGTCGTAGGCTTTCACGTCATTTGCATCCATATTCTTGTTAAGCACCAAGACCATGCCGCATTCTTTGCAATTGGTTTGTTGTGGATAAGAATAAGTCTTTGATGAAACGATCTCGAGGTATTCCGAGCACTTTAATACTGCTGCCTGGCCGTTGGAAACATGAAGGCTGTTGCTAAGGTATGCTAGACTGAAAAGGTAGCTGAAGCCAGCGTATTGAAGTGATTGGGCTATGTGCACATTGGTTGAATATCCGGAATAAAGCATAACAAATATGAAAAAGGCGAAAAACATTTTTTGAGCTTTCACTTTTTAGTTTTCTGACTTCAGCTGTTTTTTTCCTTAAATCAAATAACTTAGCTGTACAATGCAATCCTTTTCAGATACGGTATATTTTGTTCAGTTTGCGTAACAATATAAAAAATGCAAACTAAAACTGTCCTCAAATTCTTTCCTCTGCCCGTGATGAGGCCGAAATAGAACAGGCCAAATCTTTCGGCAAATTCTCATATTCTAGCCAGTAAGCTACAATTTATTCAGATGATAGCCTAAATAATTAGCGTAATGGAGTGAGCGAGCGAAAGCATTTGGTGGGTAAGGGCAAGCCGTTAGATATCGCTGGAAGCTCAATTAGAATGAACTGAAGAATAACTGCAGAATGTAAAATTTTCGATCAGCACGACGGCGAACGAGTTAGTCAGAGGAAGCGTTTTTACCCAGTCAAAACAAAAGCATATTGATTGATCCCATCTGTTTTTGGCCTCATGCGATAGATTGGAAAACAATTCCACTTCCAGTGCCAATGCAGCTCCAAACACATTCATTTTGCGCATGCTTAATCTCTACACTCAAAAGTATTGGCTTTCCCAATGCGAGACTTCTTGCCACGGGTTTTCTTTGCAATGACGTTTTATTTTTCACACTGAAAAGAACATGCGTCATTTTCTACAGAAGGAAAGGACTAATTTTGCACTTTGTTCGTTTGCAGCAGCTTAATGCGGGCAATGGAGTTATCCATGCTCTCGGCAAATATTTTTTTTCTTAATGAGCGCGTTCAATGAGCTATAGGAGGCTCATAAAAATGGACCAAAGCAAAAACGATACCTGCGCGGAGGCCATTATCCAGCCTTCATTCCCCAGACAAGCCCTCCGCCGCTTCATCCCTCCATCAAGGTTCTTATTAGAAAGATTAAAGTCAAAAACGGAGCCTGTTTTGCAAGAATTTACGGCATTACCATTCTTTGACACCGAAAATCTATTATAGTGGATTTCAAGTATTGAGCTCATCTGTTGGCTGATCTGCGTATAGTTGCAAATCGTTCAGTCATTCAGTCACCTCCAGGTTTGGCCAAAACGACAGTCGGCCTACTCTGAATGGCTTTCGCTGTTCCTGGCTGATTTTCTTGGTCAAAACCGTAAAAAATCGAGCTCACTTGGATCATGGAACATAGAGCCTGCCGATGGAAGCATCAAAACTACCTGTATTCGTTCTTTCCTCACAGTTCTACCCAGGATATAATCTGAGGCACACCGTTTGTTCACGGCTTTCCAGTGACCTGAACCGGATAGAGTACCTGCTGCAGCTTCTAGCAGGTGCTGCTTACATGATCACTCTATTAGCCGATGTTCGAGACTCCTCCAGTGCATTGCGAATCCGATTCCAGCCTTGAGACTCCATTCTTTTTCTTGGCTATGCTGCCTAGGAGAGTTGGAGACATTTTTCCGGACTTACGACAGAGCTCAGGTGCTTTGCGCATTAGGACGCCACCTGGTGTAGGACAGACCTGTGTTCCTGTGAGCATCCTCAACGACTTCAGCCATAGCCCGGCTGTACCATCATTGGCTGCTGATGAATGCGCATTCGTCCTCCAGAGCTTTTTGGCTAAGAGGCGGCGGCAATAGGTTGCTTTGCTTGTTCCGGCACAGCCATACGCTTGTTAATCTAATGGAAGTTGATCGAACAGCAGAATATGCCGCTGCGAAGACTACGCCTTCATGGTAGTCGCAAAAACTTTTTAGATAACAGTTCGCTTTGGTGTTCAATTGCACACATCATATTTTCCTCCACGCTGCTAACTAAGACATGATTGGAGGTGGAAGCATGCCGTTCGTGTACGGCCGTCATCCGCATCTATCTTAGCCGGCATCAAAAACCAGGAGCCTCCCTCTGCTTATAGCGGTCCGCACCAACTGAGGTGGGAGCCCCCCTTCCAGTCACTGCGCCCAGCTACAAGTGGGGCCGCCCACCGGTGCAAGAGGGCAGGCTTGCAAACTTTGCCTGTCGTCTGCTGGACGTCAGTTGCCGGCTGAGCAAGGTGATGTCCAAGAAGGCCGGCAACATCAGTAGACCGAGGAGCCGCTGGAGTCCTGGGGCTGGTGTGAGCGTGGAAGCCGCCCTCCTCACCTTTACAAGCTCTCCCCATCTGGCTCAGAACGCGAAAATCTGATGACTGAATCAGAATATGCCACTCCTGCCCAAATCCAGCGCCCGACAACGCCGCTCCAACGTATGCCCTGCAATCGCTATCCTACTCTCAGCCTGGACAACTCCAAGCCGGAAGAACCGCAGCCACCACAGCACCTCAGACGCCGAGCGACTGGTGACGGCTGCGAGGGATGCCGGCTTTCTCAACGACGCAGAGGCTCTGGGCAAGGCAATCTCGGCAGACTTCCGAGTACGTCTGGCCCAGTTCACGTGTCGAGGTTGGAGTGCGGAGGGCGCCAACCAACTATCTGAGCCTACGCTCGCCAATGCTCTGTTCACCGTGTTCAGGCAAATGCCCATGCTGCAGCTCTCGTCGTATCTGATACAGGGAATGTATTGCTTCTTGATCCTGCCTGTTCCATGCCGTTGCTTCTTGGTAGGGACAATGGTGATTCACAGTGGTGGAAGGTCTACTTGGAAGCAGGCCTCGCTGGTGCTGCCAAGCCAGTACCGGGGGGGGGGGGGGGGGGGAACGAAGTCTTCGCGGTTTTTAATATATTATAGCATATTAAAAACCGCGAAGACTTCGTCCCCCCCCCCCCGGGATTCTGGTCTTCACCTCCACCTTCATTTCAGCCACCTACTTTGGTTGATGATATAGTAGAGGATGATGATGAAACACAGCTTGAGCTAGATTGATACGCTTATTTCAATCTGATGTCTAGTCTTATGGCGCATGGTTTCCCTGGCCTCTTATTCTTAGTTGAGGCTTGAGCCACATGTTCAATGGAGACTTCTTCAAAGGCGACCAATCTCATGCGTGTCAACTAAAGCAAACTAAAACAGATCTGAACTGAAGCTTTACGTTATTTCACTTCAGCGATTTTTTCCTAAATTGAATTAGAAACGTTGAATAATGAAAAACTTTTTTTCAGTTGTTGCTTAATTTGTTCGATGTCAAAAAATATATAATGCAAACAGCCAACAGATGTATAGAAATGCTCTCATCTGACTTTAATGAGGTCGACACAAAACAGACCAGTCCTATCGACAATTGGATACAAAGTTACGAGAGTAATCCCCATATTCTGGCCAGTAAGCTACAATTCATTCAGAAGGAAGCCAAAATGATTAGCCTAATGGAATGAGCAAGCGAAAGCATTTGCTGGATTGTGGCCAGCAGTCTAGGGGAAAGCCGCTAGATGTCGCTGGGCTCCCGAATGAGCCTTTGTGCAGGGTGCAGTGGAGGGACGGGCCGGGCCCCATCCTGGTAGGCATTCAAACCTCTTCGCCCGAGCAACTCACACCCTACTCCTTCCACTCCCATTCATCCTTTTTCTTTTCTATGAAACGGGAGTAAAATTCGGTTAGCTAGAACAAATTATGTTAGGCCTTAGAATTCCCATTTATTAGGTCCCAATTTCCCACTCCCTATTTGCAATCCAGTTTTCGAACAACGCGCGCACTTTTGCCCTTCACAACGGCGACAATTATCCGGGAGAGAGGGCAATCATGGCTGGTATCCTTGCGCAGTGTGTGTAGGAAATGAGGGTCCCTAGGGAAGGGCAACTGTGGGGTGGCCAAAGTTGTGAGAGTAGCAGATGGGAGCGTGTTGGCAGAGAAAACAGAGGGTTCACCTGTCATTAGCCTCCCCCTCCTCACGGCTGCTGGCCACCCACTCTGGTCTGCCCCGCTCACACAACCTTCATCTGCGCCCTTGCCCTGCCTGGCTCCAAATAGGATCCCTCCATACAATAGGACCAACCCTGGACCGCCCCACAACAACTTTATCCGACCCTCTTCCAGATGCCGCATACTCATTGAGATTGGATTCTGTCTATATGGCGGCCCCCCAAGGTCCTCGGCAGGATTCATCTGACGGTTGGTTCTCTCTCCTATCCCCTCTCATCAATTGCAACCAGAATTTTGTAGCAGATGACTGGCTGGCAAAGGAATGGGCTGGGCTGCTGTCCCAAATAGCCAAACTTGCCACCTCTGCCGCCGCCACATTCCGCCACATCGACAGCCAAATTAGCGCCGTTAGTAGATAGAGCTGGCTTCATGTTTGCTCAGTCTGTGCAAGGTTCCCAGATGGATTCGAAACGAGCCAGTCTCATCAGCCGTTTGGGCATCCTGGAGGAGACCATGGCAGTTGCTGAGTCGCAATTTTCTGCCTCGAAAGGTTGCCAAAATTTTCAGCTTTTTCTCTGACAGAAAAAAATTAAATTGAAAGGTGGAAAAGGAGGACAGCCAAAGCCTCGTCTTCCTATGCAGTGCCAGGCTTGGAGCAGCAGTGACTGGCTGAAATGTGAACCGGTGGACAGGCATTTCTTCCTGCCCAAAAGCCGGACGCCGGCCTTGAAAGCTCTATACAAGTTTCCTTGCAAAAAATTTGAGCCATTTTTTTTTTAAAAATTAATTTTTTAATTTTTCGAAAAATAGTAATTTCTTGCAGGCAAGCAAACAGCATCGGTGTAACGGGCCGACAGCGAACTTGCGCCACACAGACGGCGGACTCTGCACAGTCTCCCTCGGTAGGCAAGATTCAGCCATATGATAGGCCTTTTCTAGGCAGGGAGCATCTGTCGGCATTCATGGGCCCTTACTTTTTTTGTCTCCCCCTCCTCTTGGCCCAGTCGTTTGTTCCGCGGATGAGCAGACGCGCTGGGCGCACCTTTGCTTCTTTTCCCGCCCTCCCCTCACCACTATGCCCCCTTAACTGCCCAACAACAGATGGTTTGGCAAGTCCCTTTTTTCCGCATGGCTGGGTGTCCATACCCTTCCCCTTTTTTTGTCACAACCCATTTCAAAAACTGGCCTTTCATATCAATGTCAGCTTAGCTCCCGCCTTTGCTGAGAGAGGGAATTAACTGGGAGGGGGATTAGGAATCAACTGAGAACAAGTGGCTGCATTTGGGGGGAAGGACAGTGTGAGTGGTTGGGAGGGATGGGTGGGTAATTGCCCGGCCCCAATGCCTCATTAGCCGGCCCTTCCTAATTGGATGTGACATCCCTTAGACAGCCCATTCAAACGCCATTAATTTCAATTCATCTCTATTTTGAACTAAAAAGAAACGAAAAAGGGCAGAAAACATGTTTTGATAAATTAGCAGGAAGAAGAGGAGGAGAGTGCGAAGAGGGTAAGAGCGGAGCTGGTTGCGGTGGAAGTTTCTGGTCGGGCCATCCGCCGGTTGGCCGAGAAGAGGAGCTCTCTCATCCTCGAATCAGCCGCCAAAAGCCCTTCGCCCACTGATCAGGCATACCCAGACAAAATCCTCCTCTAACCCTATTGCCAATTAGCTGTTTGCCAGGTTTTCACTGGCGCCAAGAACAGACGCAAGCGCAGCACTCGACGAAACACCATCGCCATCACATCCTCTCAACTACCCTCTTCACCTCACCAGGTTTATTTATTTATTTTATTAAACATTTATTTTGTTTATTTACACCACCCGGCCACTGATCTCCGCAAAAGCTGATAGTAAACAAAAAAGCAAAAGAATCTTCCGAGTCGGGGAATTGAACCCCGGCCTTGTGGGTGAGAGCCACAAATCCTAACCACTAGACCAACTCGGACATGGAGTACACAGCCCCAATTCTTCAAGAGGTCACACTCAAATGCATCCAGGGCAAAATGCCGCCACCGCCTCCACCTCGAGGCAGCACCCTACCACGACGCCAGAAAACTCTTACACCACCCAGCCCCAGCAAGGAGACTGGCAGCAAAGGCCAGCCAAGCCTCCGCATGGAAGGCACCTTCAAGTTCCCTTTGACCCATATATCCTGCCCAATAAACTCAGTAAAAGCATTTGAAGGCGCCTGAAACGATCGCTCAGTCTGCGACTGCGCAAGGGGAGTGGCAAGGGTCTTGCGGAGGCAGCCGATGAGGACTATGACCAACCGTCCGCCGTGGCATCACCTCCAACTCGCGTCCCCACTTCATGCTCCATGCCAGAGGCCATCAAGGATCGTCTCTCAGGGTTCCTTGCCTCATCTCAATTTGCCCAAGCTGCTCTACTCGATGATATCAATCCGCAGACTGGAGGCAGTGAAGGCCAAGTGTCGCTCCAAACTGCCCATCTCCAGCCAGTCCCAGGTGCTGAGTCTGGCCAGCCGCCTCCGCCAGCAGCCTTCTCCTGCCCTGTCCAACCGCGTTGGCCTGGCTTTGTCCCCCCAGCTAAGAGCAGGTTATGAAAAATGGAGCTTTGAAGGCTTCGCGTGTCTCATCCTCCGGCTACACCTCCATTCCCGGCCGATCTCAAAGGCCCCACTCCATCGTGTCCCTGGATTTCACCAAGTGAAATCCTTTCTGGAGGGCAAAAAGGTGGCGAGAGTGTATTGGATGGTTTCAGTGGTCTGGGGGACGGTTATCGTGAGGGCTATCGCTTGGACCTGCCCGGGTCCTGCTCTTCCCTTTCCAGAGGCGAGAACCCGTACTCAGCCGACTCCACCTACTCCTGCGACATGGAAGGCTACTATACCTCCATGCATCGGTTCAGCCTCTCCCTCTGCCTCTTTTGCTCCAAGGTTCTCTGCTAACCCCCAGGGACTGTGGCCTTGTGAGTCGGAAGGCCTGGGCCCACAGCGCGGACACCATCCTGGAGTCCCCTGCGGAGGAGGAACAGCCCCCGTCCCCGCCACCCCAGCACCTGAGGGGACCACAGCCCTATCCCTCCCTTTGTGGCCCAGTGGAGTCGCCCTCTCCAGAGCTTCCTGGGGCATCGTCGCAGGAACAGGCACTCTCATTGTTTGCTAGCCGATGGATGGGAGATCATTGGAAGCGTTTTCAGATTGATCGATGGCTCCTGCACAAGTTTGAAGAAGAGCTGCGGTTGAAAGAAGCGAAAAACAGTGCGGTGAAAGTTCTGTAAATTGATTGCTTCATTGTTGGCTGGTTTTGCGGTTATAATTGTGACAGTTGATAAAGAAGAGATAACGGACTACGTATGCATCAGAAAAGATTCTGTGACAGCCCATAGAAAGTAGGTGGAGGCAAAAACAGTGCCGCGTTTGTTTTGCATTTCGAGGCGCGCAAGGCAACTGACAGACGCACTGTCAAAAAGAAACAGTACAAATTTTCGCCTTGCCGGGTGTTTGGTGTTTGGAGGAGGCGTGTAGAATGGCAGGGAAGGAAGATATTGGAGACTCCTACTACCCCAGTGGCTTTGTCTCAAAGTACCCTCGTCGGCATAGTTCACCATCGTCTGCCGTTCAATTTCTTCTGGAGCATTAGACTAAATCCATTGCTGATAGTTTTCACTTTCAGGCTTCTTTGCCGAGTTCAAAGCCGGACGGCTTTCGCCTCAATCACAAAAACACTTCATCGTAAGTTCCATCCAATCATTCATTTTGCCCTAAGAATAAAAGGCGAATAGAAGCTAAGTTAAAATCTGCTTGATCGATCGAGGAACAATTTCATTTCGAGAAAAGTAAATCAAAGTATGGTTCAACTTTGAGGTCGACTGCTCTGCGTTCGAAATGCGCCAGCAGCACCCAGTCATTATCGGTTGCGAACTGATCAACTGTACAGCTCTCCATGTTGGATCACTTTGATAGGAAGGAAGAATGAAGGAGCCTACTTGGTCGGCTGTGGAAAGTCTGGAGCAGACGAATCTGCTAGCAGGAGCGCAGAGGCGATCCTTGGACGCTGTGGAATCCATGTTCGGGGGCTCCTGCACCGTTTCTTCCGTCTTCAGCTCCGTCTCCTCCTCCGACCCTGGCTCTCTCCTCGCCTACCTCCCTTTGGTATCCCTTCTTTTGGCTACTCAAAAGAAAGCTCGTTTCGGCGCACTTCGTTTCATCGGCTTGCGTGTTCCCAATGCAGAGCAGCATTTCAGACACTGCCGAGCAAAACGGAAGCGAAAGGGAGCGCAGACGTGAGCTGGGGCAGCCAGGATACACTAGTGGAGGAGTCGGTCACTAGCGAATCGAAGAACTACTCGGAAGACTCCTCTGAAGTCAACTTCAAGCCCAATCGGCCTCCCGTTCCAACCTCTTCTCTTGCTCTTACATAAGTGCTCAGCAGGGTATCAGTTTGAGAAAGTCTGTCCTCAGGTGGGGAAAGACAGGCAGAAGGCGGAGTTGGAGCTTTTGAATCTCGTTCCAGCTGCCTCTGCCATTCAATTCGGCCCGAATCTGCACTCAGTTGACGCCTAATGGCCTTGCTTCTTGTTTGCAGCATCAAAATTTGTTGTCAGGCTGACAAGAAAGGCTCAAAAGTACCCGACAATTTGGGTTTTGCCTTCCTGAGCCTCAAATCCCTGAACGAAGCAGAAAACTCGCCAGAGGTACAGTCGGCTTTATCCTTTCGGTACGCTCGAGAAAGACAGCGGCCAAATTGAAAAGGAAAAGCGGCCACACGAGAAGGATTGGGATGAAATGAGTCTGCTGGACGAGGATCTGTCCGAAAGCGAGCTTGCCAGTCTCCCACCGCCCGCTCTCATACCCACCATTCCCAACTACTCCGCAACTGCTTTCTGCTCTACTACAAGGCCGCGACAACTCAACTTTGTTCATCATTCTTTTCTCACAACCCTGAGAGTTTTGGTCGAATTGTCTGGTTTCAGACCGGTCGCGGCAGAGGCCGCAAACTGCTCTAGTCCAGCTTCGTTCTGGCTCTGACATCAACTCTAGATCAGCATGCAATCGCTGATAGGTTTCCAGCATGCTTCGAGCTATGATGGTGTTTTTCTTCTGGTGCTTGTCTGTTGCCGCTGTTGTGGGAATGGGAAACATAGGGTTTTGTCTGCTTGCTGTTTATGCGATACTTTAGAAATTCTACTCCGAAACACTACCGTGCAGGCGTTTAGTGATTCTATTTCTATCATTTCATTTTGTAGAGCAAGAAGGTGGTGAATCAAATGCGGATCACAGTTTGGCACTGGGCACCGGTGTAGCCTTTAGGGCAGGTGCAATTAGGTAGCGGTTGGTCAAGCCCTGGAGGGCTGCAGGTGCCTCCGTTCAAGCAGTAGTAGTTGCAAACGGTGGCTGGGTCGAAATCTATCATCAATTGAAAATATAAGTGGACGCAACAATTGAAGTGATGATGCAATACCGGTAGTAAAAGCAAGGCGGAAGCCAGTGCCAGTGACATTGTCTCGATTGCTGCGGAATTGAATGCTGAGTCTGGGGCCGCTGGAACTGAAGGCACGCGACGGTAGGTGATGGCCACAGTAGCTGCACAAAATTGAAGCATGAATGAATGAGAAGGGAATCAAAGACAGAAAGGAAAAGAGGCAAACGCTTGGCTGTTGCCAGCAAGAGGGTCGCTGATGATGAGGGTGTCGTTGATGCAGTTCTCGCTGCCATCAGTGACGTTCAAACTGATGAGCTGGACGTGAATCCTGCTCCCAGCAGCCTCCTCCAACCAAGCTTTGACATGAATGTTGCAGAAATTTTTATAAATAAATAAATTAATTTAAAAAAAATATTTTTATCGATCAAATAAACACCAATGCGGCATCAAACGGAAGCCAAAAGCCATGCCTGAATGTTCCAGGTGCAGTTGGCACTGGGTGGGTAGTTGGCGGGGTAGAGTGGGGATTGGATGGTGCCCGCAAGAATGCCATTTATTGAGCCACCGCAAACCACTACCAAGCAAACCTCTATTATAGCCAAAGCAGGAGATTGAAAAGGAGGACCTGTCTCGCAGAATGCGCCGGTGAACTGGGGCGGGCAGAGGCAGTGCGGAGCACCGTTCAGATGGCTGCAGGTCCCGCCGTTGCGGCAGAATCCGCTCACGCACACCTCGTCTCAAAGTGGAGGGGCTGGAGGGTTTCTGGAGGAATTAGGAGAGCAAATGGGTGCAACCAATTTGGCAGCGACTCCCGGAGTAGCCTGGTGGACAGGTGCAGTTGAGCTCTGCTCCTGTGGAGGAACAGTTGCCGCCGTTTTGGCAATAGCCGACACTGCATGCTGCGCTGCCTACAACAAGGAAAAGGTGGGGTCAGGAGGCGAGATGAATAGGGGGCAACCTTCCAGGACTTCGAGATAGAAGCCAGCTTTGGTCACGCTGGCGTCGGAAGTGAACAGCAGCTGGGCCGGCGAAGCCAGATTGATGATGGGCGGCAGTGTGCAGTAGCTGGAAAACGCAGGAGATTACGAGGAACATAAGCCACACACCCAATGGCAGAAAATGAAAAGTTTCTGGAACAACCTGCCGATTGCAGTGCCGTTGAGAAGCTGGACGGTGATGTAATCGTATTTGCAGCTAGGGGAGCGTTCCAGCTCGAAGAAAGGGAATGTGAGGTGATAGGGCTGGGTGAGGTTGAGGGTGTAGGTGGCCACGACACTCCTTGGATAGGAGGAGGGCCAGAGCGGGGAGGTGAGGTTGGCGGGCAGGGCATTCACCGTCACTGGCACTGCATCTGGAAACCTCTGCTACCATCCAAGAGGGGATACAGGAAAGCATGAAGTCTAGCCAGCGCATTGAGCCCCAGTGAGCCCCGGTGGACAGATGCAGACGCCGCCATTCCTATGCGCACAGGTGGCCCCATTCCGGCAGCCAGGATTGCTGGAGCTCAGGTCGCACCAGGCGTCTGCAAGTCCTTTCCTTTCAGAGGGGCTGATGGACATAGATGGAGAGCAAAAAATGCGTAAAATATAAATCAAATAATTAATTTGTGAATCTCAAACCCAATGAACAGAAGAGCCCAGTCCAGCCGGGGGCACAGAGGCAGCTGAAAGCTCCCGCTCCATCTGCCACACAGCTCCCGCCGTTCTGGCAGAGGATACTGCGGCAGCCAGCGGGCACTGGAGTTTCAGGAGGGTATGGGAAAGGGAGCTGTGAGGATTTTGATGGCAGGATGAACCGGCGAAGTAGTTGATGATGAAGCCGGAGCGGACGATGCTGCCGTCGGAGTGGAAGCTGACGTTGAGGGAGCGTCCGCTGCTGGTCACCGTCCAGCCTCGGTTGGAGCCGCAGTACCTTTTGGGTGGCGATTGGTCTTAGGATTGATTGAAAGGGGAAAATTGATTGAATTGATTTTTTTTCAAATTGAAAATGAAATTGAAAAATTGAAAAAAAATTGATTGAAAAATTGAAATTGAAAGAATTGAATGAAGCTTGGGAACCTGGGCGTCACAAGTCTATTAGGAAGCTGGAACTGAAGGTAGTCATAGGGACAGCGCAGCGGTTCGCCTTCGATGCCGAAGATGAAACTCTGCGCCTGGACCACGGAACCTTCTGGGACCTCAAGTCGCAATCAAGTCTCTTTCTGAGCAGAGGCCAGTTAGAGTGTCAGAGGAGGACAGTGATGGTCCATTGGCACTGTGCCGAGTCAGTATAGAGATCAGGATAGCGCGGAGAGGTAATCTGACCGCGCGTTCCCGACAGAGCACCACCGCAAGTGGCTGCAAACATGTCTTATAGGCAAAGAGGAGCTGCAAGAAAGACCGGAGACCGTTGCAGTGGACCCCAGCAAGGCCAGGTCTGCACTGGCAGACACCGCCAGTTGCTGTATTCACGCACACCTTTGCCGGCCCGCAAACGATGCTCTGTTGCGAGCAGTAGTCTACAAAAGCATCCAGAAATAGGGTGAAAATAGGAAAAAACAGAAGGTGAAAAAGTGACCGATGATGCCGATGAAGGAGGCCGCAAAGTTCTGCAGTCCGCTCTGATAATCGTCCAGATTCCAAACCAGACGAGCCGAGGAGGAGGGGATATCGTAGGTGCTGGCCTGGCTCAGGTTGCCGCAGAACCTGGCATGGGAACAGGTGGAAGGCAGAAAGTGAACGCGGCTTTTGGCAGACCTTTGCAGGAAGGCTCCGGAAGGGCTGGCGTATACGTCCAGATAGTTGCGGAGGCAGGGCTCCTGGTCGCCGGTGTGGAAGCGGCTGAAGTTGAGGCGGATGGAGGTGAGGCTGCTGAGGGTGCTGATGTTGAAGGTCTGCAGAGGATTTATTGATTTTTTTATTTCACAGGAAGGAAGAGTGAACCTGACGCCAGCTGAGGAATTGAGCGCTGCCTTCGGAAGAGGCCACTTGGCCTATGGCCTTGTTTGCAATCACTGTTGCACTTTCAACTGCAAGGAAACGGGTATTTTTGGGAAAGTGAAAGCCTGAAAGATGCAACCGGAATGGAAGAAGGCCTTGAAGCCGTCCTTGGAGACGCTGGCATCGGAGCTGATCCAGACTGTGATCCAGTTGCCGCTGGAGAGATAGGTCAGGTTCTGGGAGCTGTGGTCTCCGTCCAGCCTGTTTTTGAGTGGAGTGGAGTGGAGTTTTTGATTAATTTTGCTGGAATGGGGGTGTGAAAGTGGGAAAACCGAGTGATGCGAGGCGACAGCAAATCAGGGCCATCGAAGACGCTGACAAAGTCGTAGCCGCCTTCGGTGATGAAGTTGGTGAGGGTGAGCTGGAGACGTTGTGAAGGCGCCGAAGGCCGTCCGATGGTGTACAGACAGCTGGTGTAGGGCGGGTAGCCGGGGTAGCCGAAGGATGCGAATGAACCAGAAGCTAGGCTGGTGATGTTGAAGCCGCAATTTTCTGAAAAAAATATATTCAAAACCGAATTTCAAAAAATTCAACTCAAAAATTTCGGAAATTTCAAAAATTTCGCACCGAATTCGCAGTAGCGCCCGGCGAACTGAAGAGGGCATTGGCAGGAGACGCTGACGTTGCTGGCCACGCAGGTGCCGCCGTTCTGACAGACCACATCCTCGCAGGAAAGTCGACTTAGAATGGTCAGATTGAATCCTGCAACAAACATTTCTGCGCACTCCACCTAAGCAGAGCCTTGAACCATGGCTGTCCGTAGTCTGATCGGAGTGGAAGAGGAGGGAGAGTTGGCCGCTGCCCCGAGCACCGACCACGGCAGGGCTCAGGCTTCCGTCGCAGTATCTAAATACCCTCTTAGAGATAGAGAAGTTTCTTAGAGAGTTTCTTAAAGTTTCTTAGAGAGGTTTATTAGACAGTTTCTTTGAGGAAATCTTTCCAGCGTCAGACTTTAGAGAATGCATCGAACTGGCCAATGAGGTTGGGCGGGGTCTGGGTGTAGCCAGCATAGACGGCCAAGTAGTCAGCGCGGCATAGGGCGTCGTACTCCAGGTCCAGGGTGTTGATGCGCACAGCAACCGTGCTCTATGGAACCAATGGCATTAGCGAGACTCCGAGAGAGACAGGAGATGCCGTGGGTCCGGAGAGGAAGTAGTGGCAGGCAACGCCGGGAGGATAGGCTGTTGGGAAGCCGGGAGAGGTGATGCTCTGTCCGGTGTAGTAGAACCCGTCGCATTGCACTGCAACCTTAGGCTTCAAAGGAGAATGGTAGAGAAATGGATGGGAAATACGATGTTCGCATCGTTGGCCCAGGTACCCACTGGGGCAGGAGCATCGGGGTCCAGTCGCGCCAAAGTTCACATCTAGGTTCAAATACTCTCCAGATGATGGCTGAGGAGACTATATGGATAGATTGAACCAGGGTGATAGCAGGTGCCGCCATTGAAGCAGTAGCCGAAACTGCACCAGGCGTCCAGCTCACAGAATGTGCCGCTGTCAAAATATTCCTCATTTTTTCGGAATTCGAAATTTTGGATTTTTTTTGGAATCTCGATTTTGAAATTGTGGCCTTCGGAATTCTGAATTTAGGATTTTTTTGGAATCTCGATTTCGAAATTGGGGCCTACTTGAATCCAGGTGGACAGTTGCATTTCGGTGTCCCGTCCGCAGAGAGTGAACAACTGCCACCGTTGGCACAGCTGTAGTTGGCGCATCCTTTCAGCACTGCACAGGTCAATGAGGCTGGTTTTCTGGCAGTCTTGGTTTTGGGGCAGGAAGAAAAGAGACCAGCATGGTAGACGGCGTAGAATCCACGGCGCACCACGCTCTGGTCCGAGGTGAAGGTGACCAGCAGCTGGCCGGTCTCAGAGACCACGCTCGGCAAACTCCCGTTCCCGCAAGCTCTTAAGAAAAATTGGCCGTTTGTGAGCGCAAGAGAAGGTGATGATGATTTCTTACACGCCCAGACGGTTGCTGGACGAAGGCGAGAAGGAGGAGTAGAAGCTAATCACGTCGCTGTGGCACTGTGGCATGAAACCTTCCAGCTGCAGCGTTTGGAAGTCCACTCGCACAGCGGAGCCCGACGGGACCTGGTCAGCTTTTTCCGTTTTCATCCAATTGTACCCAGCTACCCACCCCTTCTCCCAACCTGAATGAGCCAGGAGCAGTTGGCGTTGTCCGTGTAGTAGTCGGGGTAGCGCGGGGAGCTGAAGTCGCCTACACTCCCCCGCAGCGCCACATTGGAGCAGCCCGCGTTCACTGTACAGCCACTTCATGAGAGGGATTTGATTGAGTAGACGGGGTGGACCATTGCAGGCTTGGCCTAGCAGACCGGGCTTGCACTGGCAGGCGTAGCCAGGGCTCTGGCCAGCTTTGTTCACGCAGAAGGCCCCTGGGCCGCAGTTGACTCCGAGCATGGCGCAGGTGTCTGAAATGGAAAAGAATGGAATATGGGGGAAGAGAAATAGAAAGGGTAGAAAGTAAGCCTTGCTGCCAGCGAAGGGCAAAGCCGGAGTGACGAAAGAGGTTGTAGGCTTTGTTGAAAAGAATGGTCAGCTTCGGGTAGGCAATGTGGGCGCTGAGGGTGGACGGTGTTCCGCAGATTCTGCAACAGCAGCGATTATGCCGTATGTTTTAGTAAATGGAGAGGATGAGTGGAACCTTCCTCCGATGGGTTTCATCTCTGCGCTGCCAAGCTGTGCTGCAACAATGAGCTATTACTAAAACTTCTGTCAGCAAAATGGTGGCGCAAAATGAGACATCCGAAAAGCTGGACGTAGACGGGACCGAAGACGAACAAGGCGCGGCAGTCACGACTCGGGCTTCCGCCTTAAAAGTTTGTCGCATATTTCTCTATTTTTTATATTTTTTGAATGCAACTCCGTCCAATAGAACCAGCTTGTATTTTTTTTCAAAATAGGCTATCTTACCCAAAATGGTAACAGAATAAATTCGAAATTCAGAAAATAAATTTATTCTAGTTAATTTTGGACAGTTTAATCAGGGTGGTGAAAAAAGTCCAGCAACCGACGTCAAAGTCTAGGAAGGAGATGGCGATGGAGGCGTTGGGGCTGGGCATGGTGATGGTGTACTGGCACTGTAGGGCTTGCGTCTGTAGGCCCGGATAGTCGGGTGTCGAAAAAGCACCGCTGAGGCCCGTGAAATCCGCGTTGCAGGCATCTTTAAACTCCTATCATTCTGCTTTCGTCAAAATAAGCTTGAAACATCAACTGGGGATGTGATCGTGACAGGTGGGCCCGAAGTAGGCCTCTGCGCACTGGCAGGAGTAGCCGGTGGGCAGACTGGCGTTGGGCAGGCAGGTCCCGCCATTCTCGCACGGTCCGCTTAGGCAGGGCGAGAAAACTGTAACATATTTCAATTGGACTAACTCTAACAAACAAAAAATCAGTTTTTGATTGACAAACAATTTCAGTTCTTAGCATCTAAGCAATTATGGACGGAGGAAGGAGGGGTACTTTCGGAGGAGAAGGTGAGGTTGAAGCCGGGGGCAGTGATGAGGCTGTCCGAGGTGAAGAGAAGCGTGGCGCTGGCTGAGTGGGCGATCATGCTGAAGGGTTTTAGGTTGCCGCAGTATCTGGGAACAGAGTGAATTAGATCTATATTTGGACAAAAAGCAGGCAATGACGCATTGGAAAAGGAGGAATTGGAGATGGCATTTCCGCGGTAGACGGCTAGCCGATCGTAGATGCAGTTGCCGGCTGGGCCTTCCAGGTCAAAGGCGCTGAAATGCAAGGCCACCACAGAGTCGCTGACCTTTGAAGAGTTCTTTTTTGTTCCAAATCGATATTTATCCGAATATGATACGGTTTTGGCTGGGGCAATGGTCCATCGGCAGACCATGTTCACTGGGTAGTGTGCCAGCCCGAACAGCGGACTAGAGATGCTGCCACTCTGGGCTGTCAGGGTCACGTTGTTGCAGGTGACTGGAAACCAATTATAAATGAATTAGCCTTGCCAATAAAATTCCCCTGAACAATTGAACTACCAATGGAGCAGTTGAAGCCAGAGGCAGTCCAAAGGGCAGTGCTGGGGCAGAGGCAGGAGTAGCTGGTGGGAGCGTTGACACAGGTCCCGCCATTCAGGCACGGGGAAGAAGCGCAGTTGTTGTGCTCTTCAATTCCTCTCATACAGAAAGGCAAGAAAGAAAAACGCATGAAACCATTCTGGCAGTAGGTCCCGTAGAATCCGGGCGGGCACTGGCAGGTGTAGGCCTGTAGGCCGTCCACGCAGGTGGCGCCGTTCTCGCACTTGTTCCCCGGACAGTCGTCGATGTCTGGCAATTGATTTTTAGACTAGATTTTAGATAGATTAGATTAGAGAATTTTTAGATTTTTAGAATTTAGATTTTACATTTTTTTAGAATTTTTAGATAGATTTTTGCTTTCGATAAAAATATAACTATTGGTGCAATTGGGGCCGTTGTAGCCAGACTTGCAGGGGCAGGTGAAGGAGTTGCTTCGCTGGTCCACACAGATCTGGTGGGCGGGGTTGGGGCAGCGATTGGGGCGGCAGTTGTTGTAGTCTGCCCAATTTTACACTTTCTTTAATTTCACTCAAAAAGCACCGTCTTTAAATTCAAACCAGTAAGGTAGCGCGCTCTGAATCCGCGCACTGAGCTGGTGTCGTAGAGAGGAGAGGAGGTGACGAGGTGTACTGTGAGGGCATTGCTGGGGCTGGCGAACTCGAATGGGGTCATATTTCCGCACAGGAGGCCAGGGGGTTCAAGCAGGGTGCCGTTGACGACGCTGACGCCGTCGTAGAAGCTGAGGTTTTCCTTGTAGCAGTGGGTGAAGAAGACGTTGATGGCCAGGTCTAGGTAGTCGAAGAGGAGGTGGATGCTGGAAGTTTCTGGTCCCAGCAGCGTCCAAGTGCAGTCCACTCTTTATAAAGTTGCCTATTCTTGTGGATTTTTCGGAGACAGAGTCAGAATGAGAACCCTTGAATGGCGAAATGAGTGCTGGCATTGGTGGGCGAGGCTAAAAGGCCGCTGGTCACATTTCCCGTCAAATCAATGATGCCGCCGCATTTGACTGGAACATAAATGTTAAATTTCGGGAGAATTATGCATCTTTAAAATTACAAAATAAAAATAGAAATTCAAAATTAATTAGATAATTTTACAAAGTTTTGTTAAAAACTTTTATCAAAAATCGTTGCAAGAAACTCTCTACAACAATTGAAACCAAGGGCGGATATAGGATTTTGGTTCGGGGGGGGAAAAAGTTGGGTCAAAATTTTACATTAGTCTAGATTATACTCTGCGCGCGAAGCGCGCGAAAATTTTTTTTGACAAGATGTATCTAAAAGGGTGAAATTTTCCCCCTTCCTGGAAATTTCGGGGGGGGAATTCCCCCCCCGAAATCCGTTCGGGGGGGCATTTGCCCCCTATTCCCCCCCCTAAATCCGCCCTTGATTGAAACATTCCATGGTCACCGTGAGTGCAATTGGGGCCCCCGAAGCCTGGGGCACAAACGCAAGAGGCCTGCCCGTTGCTGTGGATGCAGGTGCCTCCGTTTTGGCAAGGGCTGCCCATGCACCACACATCCACCTCAAATCTTCCCATACGCATCTCGGCTAGCCTCACAACAGCCAAGCTCACCTGACAATAGCTGCCGGAGTAGCCAGGCTGGCAGTTGCAAATCCAGCCGTTGACCAGGTCCTGACAGGTTCCGTTGTGCTGGCACTGGATCCCGTTCACAGCGCACTCGTCAATGTCTTTAACAAATATTGATTAAAACTGACAATATTGATCTAAAGTGAAATGAATGACTGGTATCGCAGAGAGTGCCAGTCCAGCCGGGGAGGCAGATGCAGCTTCGGGTGCCGTTGGCGTTGCTCACGCACTCCGAGTGGTTGGAGCAGGGATTGGGCTGGCAGAGATCGGGCACCGTGTCGAAGGTGATCTGGTGATACTCCCTTGTCTTGAGGAAGAACGGGAGGGAGGTGGAGAGAAGAGAAGAACGAAGAAGCCGAGGGAGTTGACGGAGCCGTCGGAGTGGAAGGTGAGCTGGAGGCTGTTGCTGGCACTGAGCAGGGGATTGGGGGGCTCTTGTCCGGTGCAATATTTGCCTGAATAGACGTGACAGTTAAGAGAAAGGCTATTTTTATGGAAAGCGGAAAAGACCATGTAAGGAGGGAACTTTGAGGTCGACTACGTTCAGATAGTCCCAGCGACAGCCTTGGGATTCCTCCACGCCGAATGTGTAATAGCGAAGGGAGATCAGCTTTCCGTTTGGAACGTTTATGGTCCTTTTAGTCCATCGTTCCACCTCATTGCGATCATTTTGCATGAGCTTTTACCAAGAGCATTGGCTGTTGCTGGGGTAGGTGGCGGGAAAGTTAGGCGTGAGCAGAGCTGAAGCACTCACATTGCTCATCACGCCTCCGCAGCTATGGCCGGAGCTCCGTAGCGTTTCACAGCTTCCGCCCGTCCTAAATCCCGTTGTCTCTCCTTATCCTCCTCCTGTTCGATTCAGATGATAACCAGAGAGCTGGGCAGGAGCAGGTGCGATAGTTGGCCCAGTTGTGGCAGGTGCCGCCGTTGAGGCAAGGGTAGTTCTGGCAAAAGTTAAGCGCTGAAATGATGGAAATGATGAGGTTATGGTGATTGGAAAAGAAGCAGAGAATTACTGTTGGAGAAGTGAAGACGGAATCCGTGGTGTCGCCCCGCGTTGCCCTTCGAGGTGTCCAGGAGAAGCGATGCATTGCGGCTGGGCACAAATGCATAGGTCTTCCCTAATGATGCTCCGAAATTCGCATTGCACAATCTCCAATAGCCCTTCTTGAGTTTGCGATTAGAAATCAATTTGAGCTCTTGTCTGCCTTTGTGAAGGGGTTGCGGAAGTGCTAAAGGAGGCATATAGAGCAAGGGATTCTGTAGCTGAACAGGCTGTTCCATAGTCCCCGACATCGAATGCTGAGAACTGAAGCGAGATGCCGCCTCGTGAATCTGCCAATTGCCCTTTGGAATAACTTTCAATGTTACTCGAAAAATAGTTGAACAACCGAGGCTTGGGGAATAGATGTGATAGACGCAGGTGATGTTGGCTGGGCAGGGCTTCTCCAGGCTGTAGTTGGGCGATTGTATGTCACCAGTGGCAGTCGTGAGAACAGTATCAGCGCCTTGTTAGTCCAGAAGAAGTCAGCAAGAGGTTACAAGCAGAAATAGCACAAACATAGGCCGCAGTTGGTGCCCGTGAGCGGCGGCGGACAGGTGCAGGTGTAGCTGGCCACTCCGTCCGTACACGTGCCGCCATTCAGGCACGGATTCGGAAGGCACTCGTTCACATCTAGCCGCCAAATCACTCACAGACATTTTGCCCAGGGACTTTGCCGAAAAGCACCTACTTTTCCAAAAGACTTAGGCTTGGTTTAAAACACCAAACATAGTGACTCTTAGGCTTAGGTTAGGGCTCAGGCTTAGATAGAGTTAGCATAGCCACGCTGAGACACATTTGAAAAAACGGCCTTTTACGGCAAGATCCTGGGGGGTGGTCCCCTAGCAGAAAAGAATTGAGAGGTAGCAACCGTCTTGACAGCGAGGCCCAGTCCAGCCGGGGGCGCAGATGCAGGAGTAATTGCGGTAGCCGTCCACGCAGGTGGCCCCGTTCTGGCAGGGATTCGGTGCGCAGTCGTCGAAACCTCCAACCGCAACACCATTTCCTCCTGTCCCCATGTTGTTTGAAGGGGGACTGATGTTGCAGTTGGGGCCAATCCAGCCCAGTTGGCAGGTGCAGTGGGTGGAGAAGCCGTCCGTGGCGCAGTCCGCATGGCCGGGGCAGGGATTGGGCGAGCAGAGGTCGAGGACGGCCCAGTAGAGGATGTTAAAGCCCTGGAGTTATGAGGTTGAGGATATTTGATGGAGTGGAGCCAGCGAAGGGCACAAACTCGCATTCCGATGGAAGAATCGCTGGTGAATTTGAGCGCCATTTCCGGGCCCGAGGAGGTGATGTTGTTGGCAAAATCTGGCTCAAGATAGCCGGACAGAGAAAGGTCTGCAATGGGAGGTGTTACTTGAGCTGGCAATATGAAGCTATGAATTTATTGAACCTGGTGAAATGCTAGAGTTGTAGCCGTTTTTGTAGATACCGAGGATGTCATAGAATTGCTCGGTATAGAAATCGCTTAGGAAGATTCGAACTAATTGGCCACTATGAACAGCCTGTAATACATTTCTAGAAATAAGACACCAGCTAAAAATTAAAGCAAATTCAGTAATTGGCAGTCAAATGATGCATCCTTCACTTCAAGTAAACAGAACTAACAGTGATGTTCCACAGGCAGTTGTAGACGTTTTCCTCCATCATAGTTTGAGAAAGTTGATAAAGAAGATTCTACGGTCCGCTCTCGGCTGAGGCTGGGAGCAGTCAGAGCCTCCCCAGCCGGCAATGCACCTGGGCAACTCCTTTCATCAAGCCCCAATCACACACCGATATTGCGGACTGGCATTGAGCAGAGCTGGCTCCGTTAGTGCAAGTGCCGCCGTGGAGGCAGGTGAAGTTGGCGCAGAAATCCGTGACTGAAAATTTTTCAAATTTCAAAGAGAAATGGACTGAGTAGGGCTGAAAAGGAGTGAATACGGAGGTGGTATTGGATGGCGAAGCCGTGACGGCCGCTGGGTGCAGGGTAGGCGGCGTAGAACTGGACTGCAGGCTGGGTGGAGTTGAAAAGGAAGTGGGTGGCGAAGAGGCCGCAGAGGAAGCTGCTCGTCTCCGTCCCGTCCGACAGCCTGAACAGAACATTTCAAAGGCAGGGGAAAAAGGCCAAGAGAAAGCGACTGGTAGGAAATCTCGACGAAAGCGTGGCTGCAGTTGGGGTCGATGTCCAGTTCGCTCACACTCAGGCTGTAATAGTAGCCGCTGGGCGCCTGAAATTATTGCTTGGCATTGGCGGTTTTTGACATTATTCATGCTTGGCGAACAATTTGAGTCGACGTTCTTGTGACATTACTTTACAATTGAAATTTTAAGTGAAATTGGAAGGGTAAATTTTGAACGTTAAATTTTTGCGTGCATTTTTTTTAAAAATTATTGATTAATATTGCGTATTATGATAGGTCCAAAACTTGAGCCTTTCACAGCTTTATTGATTGAAAATTAAAATTAAAAAAAGATAATTTTTATCGCCACAAAAATTGAGTTGAGCAAAAACTTATACCGTGGGGGGACTAAGTTTCACCGAATTAATTCAATGTCTTTTATCTCAAGTTCTACAAAGCAGTTTTCTACAAAAATTTATCTGCAGATGCTTCAATGTGTCTTTTACATTTTGTTAAATTTTGGTGCCAAACGGAATTAAATAGGTGGTTTTATTTAAAGTATTGTAACATGAATAATTTTATTGGAGGACATTGAGCAAAATAATAGGTTATTAACAAAGCTGATGATTTTTTAGATTTTTTAAAACTAACCTGCATCAATTATTGGTCATGGAACCACATAACTATTTTAAAAAAATACCTTTGATGGTTTCTATTTGATAAAATGTGAAAATCAGGGAAAACCATCATTTTGCCATGAAAAGAATTGCCCTGCACATATCGCCAGCATATATTTCGCGTACATTGGTTGGTGATACAAAAAGTGTCATAAATCCATGAATTTTTATTTGTTTGACAATATAAGTTAGCACAATATAGTGTACACTTTGGAGAATTTGCAGATAAATTTTTATGGAAAAATTTCAGGTATATCCCTGTGCCCGGAAGGTCCCCCCCGGGGCGGCCATTTCTGGCATCCCCCGGGGCAGCCATTTTTGGCATCCCTCGGGGCAGCCATTTTTGGCATCCCCTGGGGCAGCCGATTTTGGCAGCCCCCGGGGAGGCAGTTTTTGGCATCGCCAGGGGGCTTGGTTTGAATTGAATTATTCTATCTTGTCATTTTATCGTTAGCATGCTGGGATTCCTGTCTTTTATTCATTTGAAAAACCACAACAACATGGGACAGCAAAAAAGAGAAATTTGACAATAAAATGTTGACTAGTATTCGCCTCGCAAAAGTGCCTGAAATCAAATTGCATTTCAAAACAGACATAGTGGACTCATTTAAGAGTGAACTTCTTGATTTTGTCAGCAAGACTGGCACTGGAAGAGGATGGCTGGAGTCGACAGCATGGAGCGAAGCTTGGCTGCTGGAAGGCCGAAGGCCTGTGCAGAGTGGGGAGCGATGACTCCAGCTGGCTGTCCATCAGATCCAAGAAAACAGATTAGGGAGCCAAACTATGTCCAAACTAAAAACGTCAGCAAAATTAAAACGTCAGCAAAAAAAAACTTCAGCAAAATTAAAACTTCAACAAAAAAACGTCAGCAAAATTAAAACGTCAGCAAAAAAACGTCAGCAAAATTAAAACGTCAGCAAAAAAACGTCAGCAAAATTAAAACGTCAGCAAAAAGACGTCAGCAAAATTAAAACTTCAGCAAAAAAACGTCAGCAAAATTAAAACTTCAGCAAAAAAACGTCAGCAAAATTAAAACGTCAGCAAAAAAACGTCAGCAAAATTAAAACGTCAGCAAAATTAAAACGTCAGCAAAATTAAAACGTCAGAAAAAAAACGTCAGCAAAATTAAAACGTCAGCAAAAAAACGTCAGCAGAATTAAAACGTCAGCAAAATTAAAACGTAAAAAAGATTCCCGGCAGGGTTATTTTGACAATTTTGACATAAAAAACATTTGCTGCAGAATATTGTACGTTTAGAACAGTTTTAAAAATGGGCCTGGAGGCCCTTCGTGTTATCCACAGTGCAGTGCATTTACTTTACAGTACAGTACTAATGACAGAACAGTGCAGTTCGAAATTTCAGAAAAAAATTTTTTTTTTAACTTTGCTGACGTTTTTGTGCTGACATTTTAATTTTGCTGACGTTTTTTTGCTGACGTTTTAATTTTGCTGACGTTTTTTTGCTGACGTTTAATTTTGCTGACGTTTTTTTGCTGACGTTTTAATTTTGCTGACGTCTTTTTGCTGACGTTTTAATTTTGCTGACGTTTTTTTGCTGACGTTTTAATTTTGCTGACGTTTTTAGTTTGGACATAGTTTGGCTCCCTAAACTGTTTTCTTGGATCTGATGGACAGCCAGCTGGAGTCATCGCTCCCCACTCTGCACAGGCCTTCGGCCTTCCAGCAGCCAAGCTTCGCTCCATGCTGTCGACTCCAGCCATCCTCTTCCAGTGCCAGTCTTGCTGACAAAATCAAGAAGTTCACTCTCAAATGAGTCCACTATGTCTGTTTTGAAATGCAATTTGATTTCAGGCACTTTTGCGAGGCGAATACTAGTCAACATTTTATTGTCAAATTTCTCTTTTTTGCTGTCCCATGTTGTTGTGGTTTTTCAAAAGAATAAAAGACAGGAATCCCAGCATGCTAACGATAAAATGACAAGATAGAATAATTCAATTCAAACTAAGCCCCCGGGGGATGCCAAAAACTGCCTCCCCGGGGGCTGCCAAAATTGGCTGCCCCGGGGGATGCCAAAAATGGCTGCCCCGGGGGGGACCTCCCGGGCACAGGGATATGCCCCAAAAATTTGGTCTAGATCTTGAGATATAACTTGTTAAAACAATTCGCGGAAACTTAGTCCCCCCCCACGGTAAGCCAAAAGACGAAAAAGTTTAATTGCTCCGGGTAATTATGGTGAGGTAGGCGATTTTAAAAAGTTTACATTACATTACTTACATTTTATCACTTATTTTTTTTAATATTTTTTAAAAACATCAAAAAACTGGTAACATTTTTGATTTTATTGCGCATTCTTTTAATGGGCAAGCTTTATTTATTTAGTTTAAAATTGCTTTGCTTTTATTTTAAAAAGCGTTTTCGACAGAAAATGGTTGAAAAGAGCTACTTAAGAGACGCTTCACATAAGGCATTCCAATTGGGTGGAAAAGACAATTTTTCAAGTCTGATAACCAATAGAGCACGTTTGTAGAGCAAATTTTTGCGATCTCTCTCCCGTTGGAATTTTGAAAAAAGACCTTTCCTAGCCAGAGTTATGGCTCATAACGTAAATTGGGTGAGATATTTTGGGTCAAAATGCAAAATTTAACATGTATTCAAATTTTTAGCCCTAGCAAGCCAATTACGTGTCCAATTTTGATATTTTGCATACCTTTTTGAAGCTAACGACCTGATAAATTATTGTGCAGTTTTTGAGATATAAAATTGAAGTTTTAGTCCACTCTTGACATGCAGAAGCAAAATTAACCCAATTCGAAATTTTCTAAAACTTTTAGTTTTTGGCCAATTTCGAAAAATTTTAATACTAAGTGCACCCCAATACGCCCCATATTTTGATTTTTCAGATAATTTGCAACAATTTGATACCCAATTTGTTGTGGTTTGCGGTAACGAATATGAACTAGAGCATAAAATATTTGGTCACCTCTAAGGCCGCCCTATGTTATAACATAGGAGGTTTTAGTTTTAGCAAAATTTGAGCACTAAAAAACTTCCTGCTCTTCAGAAAAGCAATATTTGCCAAATTCCTTTTCAGGGTTACTCATTATAGTTCTTAAGCACAATTACGTGCAAAAAGACTACTGAAAATTGCTTAATTTTTCATACAACGAGACCAAAATGTGACATAAAGTCCGAAATTGGCCCTATGTTATAACATAGGCAAAAAATGGACAAAATTTTTTGCATCTTATAATTTTATTTCAATGCCCAAAATTGAAAGTACTTAGTCAGATACACCTAAAAATAACATTATTGCATTATTTTTATGTCCAAACTCAAGCCTACATGAAACCGGAAATGGGCAAAGTTTTACCTAAAATATACTATAATTATGAAAGCAAAAATTAGGTAAACTTTCAGTAAATGGCTCCAAAAATGTTATTTTTAGGTGTATCTGACTAAGTACTTTCAATTTTGGGCATTGAAATAAAATTATAAGATGCAAAAAATTTTGTCCATTTTTTGCCTATGTTATAACATAGGGCCAATTTCGGACTTTATGTCACATTTTGGTCTCGTTGTATGTAAAATTAAGCAATTTTCAGTAGTCTTTTTGCACGTAATTGTGCTTAAGAACTATAATGAGTAACCCTGAAAAGGAATTTGGCAAATATTGCTTTTCTGAAGAGCAGGAAGTTTTTTAGTGCTCAAATTTTGCTAAAACTAAAACCTCCTATGTTATAACATAGGGCGGCCTTAGAGGTGACCAAATATTTTATGCTCTAGTTCATATTCGTTACCGCAAACCACAACAAATTGGGTATCAAAATGTTGCAAATTATCTGAAAAATCAAAATATGGGGCGTATTGGGGTGTACTTAGTATTAAAATTTTTCGAAAATGGAGAAAATCTAAAAGTTTTACAAAATTACGAATTGGGTTAATTTTGCTTCTGCATGTCAAAAGTGGACTAAAACTTCAATTTTATATCTCAAAAACAATACACAATTAATTATCAGGTCGTTAGCTTCAAAATATTATGCAAAATATCAAAATTGGACAAGTATTTGGCTTGTTATGGCTAAAAATTTGAATACATGTCAAATTTTGCATTTTGACCCAAAATATCTCACCCAATTTACGTTTTGGGTCATAACTCTGGCTAGGAAAGGTCTTTCTTCAAAATTCCAACGGGAGAGAGATCGCAAACACTTGCTCTACACGTCTGTTACAGTCGTTTAAAAACTTTGAAATATTGATTTTCCAGCTCTCTTTCAGGATTACTAAATCTTTATATTAACTGTCTCTTAAAATTATAAAGGTACATAACATGATTACCAGACGCAAAATAAATCTAAAAATGGGGCAAACCTGCCTGAATAACAACCTAAATAACAAACCTGCCAAGAGCGGGAGCAGTTGCTGGCGGGATACGCATTAGGATAGCCGCTGCTAGTAAGCAGGCCGTTCGGCGGCATCGTCCCTGTCCCGCACACATCTTCAACAATCACTCTCTCCTCTCTCTCCTTTCTCAGAAACAGTCTCCAGAATCCCTTACCGACATGCAGGGAATAATCCGGCTGGTCGCAAAGCAGCCCGCCCCAGCCAGCATTGCAGGCGTAGGAGACGTTGAGGAGGAAGCCCTGGCTCATGTACGGATAGGCCTGCGCGTCGTAGGCCAGAGAAACGCCAGAGCCACTGCTCAAAGTCTGCAGCCGCGGTGGTCGCGCTGCGTTGCAGAACCTGATCGGATGAGGTTGCCTCCTCAGGTTATTGAAGGGGGTGGATTTGAAGGAACATGCTGCCGATGGGGTTGAGGCTGGGAAAGGCTGCGGAGTAGTTGCCAGTCCATAGGCTGGCGTAGGGGTCATAGTTGCGGCAGTAGGAGTAGCTGGAGCGGAGGTCGAAGTTAAGCCAGTTCAGTTGAAGCTGGCTTCTGGTCGGGGCGCCGATTTGCCACAGAATGTGGGCTCAAAATACGATCTGGATGATTGAGGGGAATATGAAGCGGATGGGAAGGGACCGGAGTGTGCGTGGTAGTCGCTGGGGTAGCCTGGCGTGCTCAGGAGGACATTGTTGGAGTTGTTCACTGGCAGTTGAATGTTGTGCACCTCGCGGCCTGACAATCGAACGATAGATGTCTGGGTGTCAAAATGTCAGAGGGAGAGTATCATAATTATGGCTGTCATTCGTGGTGCTTACGGAAGAAAATAGAAGAAGAAGAAGAGAAAACCAGGATTCTGGCACTGCGGAGGCATCAGATTGGGCGGACAATTGCAGGAGTAGCTGTACGCATTGTTCACGCATTGGCCGCCGTTGCCGCAGGGGAACGATGCACAGTGGTTGATTCCTTCAAAATTCGTAATTTCATAAAAAATCGAATTTCATGAAAACTCAAAATTGGAATAACGATTTTGGCAGTATTGTCCAGTGTAGCCTATGGGGCACTGGCAGAAGGCACTGCCCAGGGCATCCACGCAAGTGCCGCCGTTAACGCAGTTGATGAAGGCGCAATGGTTGATTTCTAGTGGAAAACTCCAGACCAATGAAAGCCATAAAAGGCGAGAAATTCGCAAACTGGTGCAATTGGGTCCTCCATAGTCAAAGTCACAGACGCAGTGAGCGAAGCCGGTCATATCTCCAACACAGCTGGCGTGTTGCGGACAGGCGTGGTTGTAGCAGACCATGGAGGCTGAAGGAAGCAGAAACTATCTTGGCTTGGGGACATTGGGAGAATGAATGTAGAGGAGTACAGGTGTTCCAGACGGCTGTGAACCCGCTCAGCTCCAGTGTGGCATCGGAGTGGAAGTGCAGCGTCATGAATTGGGAGCGGCTGTGAATCGGGTCCACGCCCTGCTGCATTCCGCAGAGGCTGCAAATACACATTTTAATGGCCCTAGCTTTCTTGAAGGCTGTTTTGATGGAGGAACCTGGATATTCTTGGGGAGCTGGTGTTTGGGCCGTCTGAAAAAAACCATGCATCGATCCGCTAGGTAACAAAAAGTTTTAATTAATCAAAAAGACCGTAAATGTCCAAAGCATCGTAGATGCAGTTGCCTTTGGGTCCCTCCAAGTTGAGGCTGACTATGCGCAGACGGAGAATGTGGCCCAGGCCCGCGTTGAGGCTCCTAGGACAATAAACAGTCACAAAACTAGATCCACCTAAATTTCTAGTAAACCAGGTGCAGTTGGCGTTGGCTTGATAGTTGAGGCTGGCTGGTCCATAGGGACTGGTCAAGCTGCCACTGTTTGCACTGCTCGAGAAACCGCAGGGAACTAAAACATCCACAATTAATCACACTACTCAATGACTCGCGCTCAGTCAACCATTCTCGCAATGGCGTCCATAGTAGCCAGTCGTGCACTGGCATGTGAAGTTGTTGAAACTGGGGCTGCAGGTTCCACCTTCAAAATTCCAATTGGCATTCTTTGAAAAAGCCTTGACCTAATTGAGCCACCGTTTTGACAGGGGCTAGTATCGCAAATATTCAGCTGGGATTGGCACAGAGGTCCCGTGTAGCCGGGAGCGCAGTTGCAAGTGGCGCCGCCGCCGAACTGGTGGTTCAGGCAGGTGCCACCGTTGGCGCAGACGATGCTGGAGCAGTAGTTGACGGCTGGCAAGGCGATGGTGGATAGGAGACGTCAGAAAGCTGTAAAAGGGATCAACGAGTATTGCAGAGTTGCCCAGTCCAGCCCGGCAGACAGATGCAGGAGGCACTGCTGGGCCCGTTCTGACAGCGACTGTTGAAGGGGCAGGCCGTAGCTTCGCAGTAGTTGGGGCCTGAGTGAAGGGATAGAACTGGATTAGCTGATGAAGAATAGTGCCAGTACTAAAGCTGGCAGCACGTCTATGGTTGCAAGAATGAGTGAGCTTGAATGAAATGGTCAGTTATGAAGGGATAGAGTTGGATTGGTTGACGGAGGATGATGCCGGCAACTTATATCAGAGCTGGCATCATTCCTGTATGGCTGAAAGAAAGAGTGACTGGTGAAGACGCGTCCGGTGAAGCCGGTGTCCTGTAGGCCCCAGTCGCTGTGGAAGAGGATGAGCAGGCGTTCTCCGATGGAGGTGATTAATCCGCTACCCTTCGAGTCTCCGCACAGCCTCAAGCCCAATCACTTTGCCGCTCATTTTCTGCTTCCCCTGTTCTGCCTCAACCGCTCGAATTCATAGCCACTGCCATCTTTGACGCTGAGGTAGTCGAATTTGCAGTTGGTGCTATCTGTCAATACAAGTTAAGTATGGAGAGTGAGATAATTTAGTCTAGCAAAGATGCTTGCTTTCGATGTGCAGCTGATCGATCCAGAAGTTGACGGCCTGACCGGGCGGTGCCAAAATTGTCCAGTCACAGTCGGCATCGTAGGGGTATAGTGGGCTGCCGCGAGCATGTGGAGAGGCCACGATGGCTGGGAACTCGTTGATGACGCCACCGCAGCGGTAGCCTACATCCCCAGCTTAGGAGCTGAGGATCTAAGAGGAAGAGGCCCAAACGAGGCAATTGGTGCTCGCAAAGCGCTCCGGTGTAGCCTTCCTGACAGACGCAGACGGGTCCAGATGGGCTGCGAGTGCAGATGCCATGCACACTGCAGGGGCCCGGATTGCACTGATCATCTGGACATCAGCTCAATTAGCCGAGAGAAAGGCAAGAGAATAGGAAATGAAAAACCGATTTGGCAGTTGCGCCCCGAGAAACCGGGCGGGCACTTGCAGTAGGCGCCCAAATGAGCATCGTCCACGCAGGAGCCGCCGTTGGTGCAGGAGAAATCGAAGTCCGAGCAGACAAACTCTGGCAAAGTTCTTCTAGTACCGAGCTGGCTACGATTTATTTTCACGGGAATTACAGCTTCTATTTTTCAGTATTTTTGTTCCAATAGGGCCTAGACCAGGGTCTTGGCCCTATTGAAACAAAAATATTGAAAAAAAGAAGCTGTAATTCTCGTGAGAATAAATCGTAGCCAGGTCGGTAGAGGGGATGAGGGCTGGGTGGTTGAAGGTCTCACGGTGGCAGTTTCCATCGATTGTTTGACGGAAGCCCGGGTAGCAGGAGCAGGTTCCATTACCGTTGCAGTAGCTGTTCGCGCCCGGACAGGACACCGACTCACAGCCGCTTACCAAATCTTCAGTCAAGACAGATTGCGGAGCAATTGAGAGCAAAGAAAAGTGACCTGAAGTGTGGAAGGCCAGGAGGCCTTGGTGGGCGGCAGGGCTTGGTCCGAGGGCCAGAGCTATTGTGAAGGCGTTGGTGCTGGAGTTAGCGAGGAGAGGGAGGCTGAGGTTGGCGGAGCCGCCACATATCACCTGCCCGACCCAGGGCAGAGCAGCGGCTGCATCGTAGAGGACGAGCTTGCTCTGACAGCCGTCCGACGGGAGGTCCAGGTTGCGAATTTGCAGGCTCTGCATCTGGCTCTCGTTTGAGGAGAGAAAGGAAAGGGGGGAGGATGATGTTGGACGATGCGAGAGTTGGCTGGCGCGAGGAGATGGAAGAGGCAGTAGGAGTTGGGGGCGGGCGGGGCCGGGTAGCCGAGGGAGGAGATGATGCCCTGGCCTTGCCGGTTCGTGCTGTTGCACCAGCCGGGGAGGGCTGAGAATAGGGGGTGATGGGAGACGGTAGGAAGAGGGGGAGCAACTGGATTGATAGGAGAGGTGGAATCCGGAGGCGGAGATGCTGGCGTCGGAGTGGAAGCGGATGCTGACCGGGCCAGGGCCGAGCATGAAGCGGACGCCTTGTGGTGCATTCATCCCGCACTCCCTAGAATCAGTTGCAGAAATTATCAGTCTAGAATATTGGAATTAAAAAACTCATTTCTTTTTTTAAAAACATATCTGGCTCTATTTACGTTTTTGGCCATAACTCTGGGTAGGAAAAGTCTATTTCAAAATTCCAACGGGAAGGTGCTCGCAAAAACTTGCTTTACAATACTTTAGCATTGATTTGCTGACGTAAAAAATCGACTTTTTCACCTACCTTTGAAAATAACTGAGCCCTTATATGAACTGTCTCTTAAACTAATGCGAGTCGTGTAATTTGGGGGGTTGAAAATGAGAATAACGTAGCAATGAGCTGGGATCCGTTGTAGAGCTGAAGCTGGTCGTAAAGGCAGGCAGGGGAAGGACCTTCCAGAGCAAACGTGTCCAAATTCATGTACGTTACCTCACAAACGTATTTCTTCTCCACAAATCATTGTGATTTACGGCAATTATAGTTTTTTGTCAAAAGCTGAGGTAATGACATTCTTTGACAAAATTATTAGATATGTGTTAAACAGCAGCGTCTAGTATACAGCGAAATGCGAAATGCTTTGCGACAAATTTTCAGTAACTTCTTTCAAATCATTAATTTATGAATTCATAAAACTTTAAGCGATGTCATTCATTTTTCAGATGCCACCTAAAACCTCAAAACATTTAAAACAAATTGCATTTATTCACGAACCATGGCGGAATTCTCTGGTTGGATGCTCCAATCGCAGGTGGAGTTCGGTGGGTAGGGTATCTGTTCACACAATTTTCAAACGCACGACCAAATATACGTGTGAAAAGAGCAGCAAGACCTGCGGGAATCCGGGCGAATACACTTGACCTTCAGCTGCTGACAAAACTTGTCCACTGCATGAGACTGCAACGAGACATGGCATTTGATCCTTGACCACATGTGCAATACAAATAAAAACCAGTCTGACAAGTGGCCCCAGTGAAATAGGGAAGGCAGTGGCAGGTAAAGCTATTCGGCTGCTTGGAGCAGGTCCCGTTGTTCTGGCACGGATTTGAGGCGCAGAGATCGATGACTGCAATTACACAGGGGCGCGTATCGATCAATAATCCATGGAATGAGACGCTCCAACTTTGCTCGCATCTCGACCCAGTGTAGCCAGGCGCGCAGGTGCAGTTGTAGCCGTTCGCACTGGCCGGTACATTGGTACAAGTGCCGCCGTTTAGACAGCGCCCGCTGAAGCAGACATTTTGGGCTGCAAATCTTTCCTCTTTCAAAAAATTGATGCGGATCCAAAATTCTTCCAACGCTGGGAGCAGTTGGCGCCGATCCAGAAGGAATCGCAGAGGCAGGAGGTCCGGCCGTAGCTTAGGTCGTTGTGGCAGTGTCCGTGGCCAGGACAGTGAACACCGGCGCAGGCATTGGAGTCTGGAAGCAATTGATTGAATGAGCGGCACTAAATAATGAAGCAAAAAGATGTAATTAGTTGTTTTAAACTCAAGTTGTTATTCAAACAATTTTATTCTTCAGTTAATTTTTAGAATATTTGTCACTGCATCAAATAGGGAATGATTTAATTAATTATGAAATTAATATAATTTAATAAAAAGGGAAGCTTGCCATTGTAGTAGCGGGCCCGAAAGCCGCTGTCGCCATAGCTTGCGGCGTCGCTGCTGAATCGAATGGTGAGCTCACTCCCCGTAGAGGAGAAAAAGGTGCCGGGAGATTTGTAGCCATAGAGTCTGGGAAATAGGTTCCTTGTCGACGACAAGGGATTTATCCGAAATGGCTTACGTTGCCAAAAGTGTCCCATTGTCTGGGAAGCCGTCGTAGACTGTGACTCGGTCATCGTAGAACCAATTCAGAGCGAAGCTGTCAAAGATGAGTTTCACCTACAAAAACACTTTTCTAACCTAATATACCCATGACGAAAAGTGAGTGCTGACAATTTGATTGGCCGGTGCCTGGAGGATCCACTCGCAGAAGCTTCCTTCCGGATAGGCATGGGGATAGTTGGGAGATGCAAAGATGCCACCATCGATCACACTCATCGCTCCGCCACACCTAGCCCAGAGACATCCGCTTGCCAGCTTCGGGGGCAAGACAAATATGAACCTAGTGAACTGGCAGTGAACCCCAGCAAAGCCAGGGCGGCACTGGCAGACAGCCGTGGTCCCACTGCTCCCGCCTCTGCTGCAGCTCCCACCGTGCTGGCAAGGATTGGCCGCGTAGCCGCAGACCGCATCTTAGACCAGTTAGGATTTCTGGGAGGCTGGGCATAGAAGGTAGAGAACCGGTCTGGCAGGTGGCGCCAGTGTAGCCGGGGGAGCAGGTGCAGTGGAAGGAGTTGAAGAGTGGGGTGCAGGTGGCGCCGTTGGCGCAGGGGTTGGAGAGGCAGCGGTTGACCTCCTCCTCGCAGAAGGTCCCAGTCCATCCAGGAAGACAGGAGCAGACTGGACCCTGGAGGCCGTTGGTGCAGCTTTCGTGCACGTTGCAGCCGACGTGGTTGCTGGCGCAGAAGTTGGGCGCTGAAAGCATGCAGGTGTATGGCATTTGGTTGATTTTTGGATGGAATGATTGGAGTGTATTGATTTTTGCTGATAGGTTGCCAGAAATGGGTGAGAATATGCGAGACCTGCTTGAATGGTAGCGTAGAAGCCGGAGTATTGGAAGCTGTAGTCGGCGTAGAATTGGATGTACAGGTCGCTGCCGCTGGAAGCTTGGGCCGGCGGCCGTTTCTGACCACAGAGACGCGGCCTGACAAGATCGATTGAAGCTGTGGAAAAAGATTGAGTTGTAAAATATCAACGATTTGAAAGTGCTGGAGTTTGAAAGGAGTACGTAGTCGTAGCAAGTGCCGTACAGATTCTCCACACTGAATGCCTGCGAGTAATAAATGGAGATATGGTTTGAGTAGGGAGATGGAGAGAGAAAGGGAACCTGGAAAGATGCGTGTAGGACGTAGCCCACCGGAGCTTGGAAGTGCCAGTAGCAAATGCTCCTAGCCGGATAGACCCCGGGAAAGCCGGGAGAGGTAAGAGTTTGGCTGGCGTTGGCACTCAGCATTGTGGCTAAGCTCAGAGACGAAGAACATTGTGCTGAAACAAATTATCACAAATGTTAATTAAAATTTCGTGTAAATTGGCTCAATAACTGGAGGATTCGCAGAACAGGCCAGTGAACTGGGGTGGGCAGGCGCAGACGGGCGTGTCCATGCCAAGGCTACAAGTGCCGCCGTTTTGGCAGAAGTCTGGTGAGCAGGCGGCATCCCCTAAATCGTAATCATAATTATTATTCCC
This sequence comes from Ptycholaimellus sp. GST1_10, assembly GCA_030248095.1. Classification (NCBI taxonomy): domain Eukaryota; kingdom Metazoa; phylum Nematoda; class Chromadorea; order Chromadorida; family Chromadoridae; genus Ptycholaimellus; species Ptycholaimellus sp. GST1_10. Next base: position 51,808 of record JASANA010003707.1, read on the forward strand.
TATTTTTGCTCATTGCTTCAGACCAGTGGCGTATTCGAAGACAAAGCCAGTGTACAAATGGTGGCTGTCCAATGCAGTGGCTGCGGCATTGTACACGATGGTGAGTGAGTTGCCGAAAGATGTATAGCTCCACTCCGAGATCCCCACGCAGGTCAGGCTATTATTACGACAAAAACCATGTTTCAAAATGCCTGCTTTTCTATTCTCTCCAACTTTTTGGCCATATGAGCAGAGTCGAGGACGCCCATTTCGTAGATTGCTAAACTGTCCTCGCACACGCCCAGGTAGTGGAGGCCCGAGCGAATGTTCAGCGCCCGCAGGTTCATCTTCACTCGGCTGCCGAAGGATGTCTGTCAATGTTTCTTGTCCTCTTATTTGACAGCGAATGATGTGAGGGCAAAAAATGAACGGAGACTGTCCAGATGCAGATGTTGCCGGTGGGATAGGTGTCGGGGAAGTTGGGGCTTTCGATGAGGCCGTGCGGGGAGCTGATGCTTCCATTGCAAGCGCTGCCAAAATCTGTCAAGGGCAACAGCTACATTCGTAGTGGAGTAGATACAAGAGGAAATGTGTTGGCATACGCAGTTCGCAATTGGGGCCCAGCCAGCCGTCTTTGCAGAGGCACTGGAAGCCGGTGAGTGTATTGGCGCAGGTGGCGTGGACGGAGCAGTTGCTGCCGAGGGAGCAGAAGTCGGGGGCTCAAGAAGGTCCGCTTCGGAAGGAGAGATGAGCAAATGAAGGAGGTCTTCTACCGGCTGTGATGGTGGCCAGGTAGCCTCCGTAGGGGTTGCTGATGTCGGAGTGGAAGTGGAGGTAGAGGTTGGGGCCGGTGGAGACGAACTCTGGCTGGCGGGCAAGTTGACCGCAAAGCTTCTCCTGCCCACTGTAGACAGAAAGAGCCATGTTTGAGGGAAGGAGCAAAGAAGGGAAGAACTAGAGATAGGAGGTGTTGGAGACTTGGACGTAGTCATAGCAGGTGGACAAGCTTGTCGTCTCCAATGCCATCACCTAGAAACATTACCACAGCCCTTTCCATTGTATTAAAGCTGACACTGGTAATAAACGCATTCAAATCACCTAGGACAGGCTACTGAGGCAGGATAATTCTCTAGAACCTTGAATTTGAGGTGAAGGACGTAGCCGGGGGGTGCTTGGAAGTGCCGGTAGCAGTTGAGGTTGTTGGGATAGTAGCCGGGGTAGTTGGGCGAGCTGCCCCTCACACTCTCACCGCCAGACACCAGAGTAGGCTGTTCATTGTACATGGAGTTACAGGCCACTAAGATGAGAGCTTCAATCGCACCAGAAAGTTTGAGGAAGATAAAAAGTGAACGAGAAGATTGGCAGAAGAGTCCAGCGAAGCCAGCAGGACAAGCGCATGTGGGAATTCCGGAGGCGGAAAGACTGCAACTGGCGCCGTTCTGACAGAGGCCGTCGCAGGAGGCATCGCCTTCAATAATCCTCCGTTAATCAGTGAAAAATGGTGGGTGTCGAAAATTGTTTTTTAAAGATTGTTCCTATTCCTTGTCAATCTCTTTATTGTGTGCCAAATATTAGCGAACCTCGTAATAGTTCGTAATAGGAACTCTTATTGGAGCGCTAGCCCTATTGCTTGGTTTTGGGACACTATGTTATTTTTGGCATGATAATGACTAGACTCCTATCACGAACTATTATGCTGTTTTAACTAATTCAGACCTGCAAAAGGAAAAGCTGGAGGAATAGTTCGTAATAAGAACAGTCGTTTGGTGGAAAACGTGAAATCATAGATGCATGAGCTTTTTATAATCAACGCTGAATCATGTCTGCATGATGAAAACCAAAGGTATTCCAAGTTTTCGTTTCCGCTACCGAATTATCTAATCAGATGGCTACAACTGTACATAAACAGCATAAAAGACCCCCTGCTGAGATGAACGAGTTTTAGGATTAGGTCTTATCTTGCGTACACAATCAGTGACAGTTGCCTATAAAAGGCCACTAAATCGATGTATTTTTCAGTCCCTGATTCCCTTCTTTTACAAGTCCCATCCCCTGGCCGTTTGGACAAAATATGTCCGGCTACCCTTCGACGTAAGCCGCCTCCTTTACTCTTCAGGCTCCCTTTTCATCTTGCTCTCCACGCAGAAATGAGCAAATGATGAGGAAGCTTGGGGAGTGGAGATTGGCGCACAATCATCGACCCCCCTTCCCACAGTGACTAAGGCCCTCGGGCCCTGGTGCTGAAGCGGTTCAGGCCTCTGGCCTAGCGTGTCCAGACACTGTCCTCCCAATCAAGTGTTCATAGCACAGCTAGCTACTTGCTGTTTCCCCCTTTCCTTCCCACAACCCATGACCCACGCTCAATGTCATGGACCCCCGTCGATGGCCATGGACTTCAATGACTCTTCGATAAGCTCCGGCCTCGATTCCAGTTTCTCCATCATCGATCGCCCAACGTCCTTCGCCAAGAGCTTTAGCCTCACTTTCCTCCCGTCCTCCCCTTCCCTCCCGTCCTCTGCTTCCCTCCCGTCCTCCCCTTCCCTACCGTCCTCCCCTTCCCTCCCGTCCTCCGCTTCCCTCCCGTCCTTCCCTTCCCTCCCGTCCTTCCCTTCCCTCCCATCCTTCCCTTCCCTCCCATCCTTCCCTTCCGTTCCCTCCCTCCCGTCCCTTCCCTCCCTCCCGTCCCTTCCCTCTCTCTCGTCCTTCCCTTCCCTCTCTCCCGTCCTTCTTTTCTCTCTCTCCCGTCCTTCCCTTTTCCCATCCTTCCCTTTTCCCGTCCTTCCCTCCTTCCCGTACTTCCCTCCCCTCCCTCTCGTCCCGTCCTACCCTTCCCTCCCTCCAATCCAATCAAGCAATAGGAAGCAGTTCCAAGCTGTTATCAGGCTTAGACTGAGCTGTAAGCAGCCATATTTGCAAATCAAGGGTAGCACCCAATCGAGCGTTCCTATTTCATATTTCCCCAGTTTTGCCATTTAGAGGTCTGACTTAGTTAGAGAATTGCCTAATAGTTCGAAACAGGGAGCAGTTCCAAACCATTAGCAGGCCAATAAAGAATATAGAGTCCCAAAACCAGGAATTAGGGCTAGCACTCCTTTTATGAACCATATTGCATGTTCTTTACTATCTGCTCTGCTTTTCTGTAAAATACGTAGTAGGAAAAACTTTAAAGATAATTGTGTTTTCGAAGATAGCTGTGAAAAATTTCTTAGCGAAAAAGCATACTGGTGACGAATTCCAGGTAGAAGCCGGTGTACATGGGAAAGATGGGGATGGGGGGCGGAGCGGTGATGAGGTTGAAGCTGAGGCTACTGCTGTTGGAAACATAGTGCCAGAGGCTGTATTTTGGCTCCGTGCATGAGAAGCTGGAATTTCATTTTCTGCTACTCCTGAGTGATGGTGAAAAAAGAGAAATGGACTTCTTGGCCAGAAGCGAGCCGTCGTAGGCTGTGAAGAGGTCGAGGCAGGGGCGGCCTCTTAAGTAGCCCCAGCGGAGGTCCACGCTGCGGACGTAGACTTGGATTTGGGATGAGGAGGCGGCCTATAGGGGAGATTTCTTCAAGGTTAGTCTGAGGGAGGAGAATTGGAGAACCTGGATTGTCCAGGAGCAGTTGGCGGAGAGTGGATAGAGGGCGGGCCAGTTGTCGCTGCTGATGCTGCCTGAGGAGGCTTGTATCTGGCTGTTGCAGCTCCCACCCGCATCGCTTTTCGCATCTGGGGGATTCGATATCAAGGATAGGATTGCAAGTATTTCAAATTGCTCAAATCTTTATTCATTCTTCTATGGATGATTGCGCAAAAGGACAGCAAAAAAATAATCTTGTCTTATAGTAATAATCTTGTCTGTTTGGCGGCAGTTTCTGAGATTTTAGGCAACACCCTGAAGGGCAGCTGGAGGAAGAAGTTTCTGAGCAGTTTGCTTTGGTGCCTTGGAAGCTGGAACGGCATTGAAGCTGGCCAGGAAGCCAGTCTCTACGCCGGAGTTGTCGGTGTCGAAAGTCACAGTCATTTCGTTTCCCTTGCTCAGGAGTCCCGATTTGGGTGGCGTGTGAACGTCACAGAATCTGAAATTTAAAAAAATCCACAGAACTAGTCAAAGAGTAAAAAGTCGATTTACTTTCCGACGAGGGCGTAGTTAAGCTGGTAGGGAAGGCCTTCGTAGACGTTGACAAAGTCCCAGCCACATCTCGGCTCCCCTTCCACTTGGAAGGCGGAGAAGGTGAGGTTGACTCGATTCCCTATCGGCACCGTGATGTACCTAAGGATCTCACCGCTTGTGACATCTGGCACATTTCATTTCCCCCAACCATTCAAAGTGCAGATTGTTGGGGTACTGGCTGGGGTAGTTGGTAGATGACAGCGAGCCACTGAAAAGCAAACGAACGTCTAATTGTTGAAGAGCCGTGAAAGGGGCAAGATGAGACTGTAGTCCAGAAAGCGTAACGCTCTGCTCCCGGTCAGTGCAGTTCACGCCGCGATACCCAGAGGCACAGCTGCAGCGATAGAACGGCGCATTCTCCGCCCTATTGCAGCTGCCTCCGTTCGCACACGGCTGAGACCAGGAGAATTGGCAGGGATTGATCTCTTCAATCAAGCCCTTTCTGGCATCGACTTTGTCTGACAAGAATAAAAAGGTAAACGATAGTTGCAGAAATGGCCCTCCCAGCCGGGCTGACAGATGCAGGTATAGCCGCCGCCTGGTTTCAGCTGGCACTGGGCATGCGGGGGGCAGGGGTTGGAGCTGCAGAAGTCTGCAAGGCATCAACTTTGAGGATGAGGGGTTGCAAAAGGGGGGAGCCCAAACCAGGGAACCAGGAGAGCGCGAATCCGCCGTAGTTCTCCTGTGAGTCGGACTGGAAGCTGACGCTGAGACTGGAGCTGTTGAAGCGGAGGGCGCGGGCGGGGTTGTCGCAGAATCTGTCATAGTTCTGAATTTTACACAGATTAGCTCTGTTGGTGAGGATGATGCTTTTGGCCGTTGATGGAAACAAAATCTCCGACGCAGTTGGAGCCCATGAAATAGCGGCCTTCCAGACGGATATCGCTAAAGTTGACCGCTATCTGCTCGTTGGCCCTACAATTACTGCTGAATCGGAATCCCGATTAGAGGATGCGCAAAGCAGATAGAAACGAAATGGTCCAGAGGCAGGAGACATTGGCCGGATAGCCGAAGGGATAGCCAGGACTCTGCAGATGCCCCGAGCTTCCGCTCAGCTGCCCGCCGCATTTCACTGCACCGCTTTTTCCTGCCTTTCCAACAGAGGCGGAAAAACAGGGCTACCAATGGAGTAGGAGGCTTGGAATCCGGGCCGCTGGGTGTTTTTGTCGGACTGGAAAACGACCACAAGACGGCTGCCGGCGGAGACGATTGTCGGTGGTTTCTTTGAGCCCGCGAACCTCATTTTCCATTTCACTTAGAGTGGCCTTTCGAGGGTGTTGCAAGGAGGAGAAAAAAAAAAAAAAAAAGAAAGGAAAAAAAGAAAAGAAAAAAGAAAAAAAAAAAAAAGAAGAGACAAAAAAGGACAAACATAAACCAAAAAATGGAAATGAAAAAAAAAACAACACAAAAAAAAACCAAAAAAAAAAAAAAAAAAAAATAAAAAAAAAAAAAAACAAAAAACAAAACAACAAAACCCACCCTTAAAGCAAAACTCTGATGTCAAGGAGGAGGAAGCTAACTGGCCTAGCAGTGAGCTGACGCCCAAGCTCCACTGGTTGTAGACGCTCACCGAGTCGTAGAAGTCCCCGTGATTATCGCCTGCCTCCAGATTGAAGGCCGAGAAGCTTAGCTGGACAAATTGGTCTTGCGGTGCCTGAATGATTGGAATCATGAAGCCAAAGAAATCAAGGACGGAGGAAGGGGATTTGCCTGAATGGTCCAGACGCAGTGGGCGTTGTTGGGATAGGGGATGGCGGGGAAGCCGGGAGAGCTGAAGCTGCCGGAGCTGGCGTTCAGCAGACCCCCGCAGGCGTCTAACAAGAAAGAAGAGAGGGGAGTGTCAAGTTGGGATTGAGAACAATTTCAGGGCTACAGTGTTCGCAGAGGGAGCCTTGGAAGCCGGGCAGGCAGGTGCACAGGCTGTCGATGCCGTCCGTGATGCAAGTCCCGCCATTCATGCACACGTTGATCGCGCACTGTCTAGTTCCTTTTGGACCTGCATTTGATGGTTTTTAGAAAAAATTGTAAACCTCTATTTCTAAAATAAATTCTAAGATAGAAAATTCTTTTTGTGAAATTCCGTCATTGGCTATTTCGCTCAATTTACGGAAATCCCAATGATTAGACAATATGGACAATATGGCCTCTATTCATGTAATACATTAAAGAAATATTCCGCATTCAAAGCTTATGCCATGTGGTTGTATGATATTTGAGGCAGCCAATGACAAGAGCATGTCGTTGTCTGTGATCCGAGATGGCAACCTGCAGCAGCCGTCAGCTGAGCTCCAAGGAGGGGCAGGAAGATTGCTGGCTGCGGTCCATCTCCGAGGCAGGCATTCCCTCTGCCAAACTGGCCCACGTACCACCAGGGCCCTTCCCAGGCCGGCTGCTGGCACAGCACCGCTCCACCCGTTCCGCCCTTCAATCAGCCCCTCCATCCCTACACCAGCAGCTGCTTCTGGGCCAACCAGGCAGGGATATTGGCTGCGAAGCTGGCCCAGCAAGCCTTGCTTGGCGCCTTGTGCCAGATGACCGACGCAGAAGCCTTGGGGGCTAGGGCAGGCCAGCGGATTGGTCTCCACCTGAACGGGGAGCTGGACCAGGGCTGGGCTGCCGCCGGGTTTGTCTGGAATGAGAGTAAGTGAGGGTGGTAAGACAGGGGAAAGAGGATGAAAAACCGGAAGCAGCGTCCCAGCCGACAGCGAGGCAGCGAGCGTTGAGGAGGTCGGAAGGCTGGAGATCGGGCGGGGCTTGACAGGCTGGCCAGACTTTGCCGGCCCCGCTGGCCGCGTAGGAGTCCAGTTGGAGAATCTGCAGGCTTATTCTTGTGAGAGATACTGTCTAACTATGGACGAGAAGTTCGAAAAACACATTTTTGCTCTATGGCCTACCTTGTGATTGAATAGTGATAATTTGGAAATGTAAAGAAGTATTTCTGAAAGAGGGAATTGGAACGGCGATGGATGGCTGTTGGCTGGGCTGCAGGGTGACAGATTGGACGTGGAATGGTGTGGCGTAGGCAGGGGCGCTCAGCTTTGAAAAGCCCAGTCGCACCAGCCAGTCCGAGCTATTTGTGGACCTCAACAATACAAGGTTATTCTAGAACGGTTGTGGAGTCGCAGATAAAACCTCAATCGGATGCAGTCGAAGGAGGCAGCGACATGGAGGGCGTCGATGAGGACGCCGGAGCAGACGAAAACGTTGCGGAAGTACAGCGCCGCCACGAAGCTCAGCTTCACCTCCGCAGGGGCTTCCACGCTGTAGTAGCGGGCCTCCGTTCCTGTGTTCATTATCCGATTGATGGAAGAGACTGTGGTCGCGCTTGAGAGCAGCAAAGAAAGCAAAAGAACGAAGAGCTTAGCAATAACCAGAGTAGAGGGATGGATAGGGCAGCCGTAGGCCACAGACAGGTAGTTGGCATCGATTCAGGGCCAGACCACTGCTGCAGTTGGCTACAGGCTGCCACCACTGCCTCCAGTTCCCCGCCCCACCCACACTCACTGCCCTGAGATGCACTCGGGTGAATTCTACAGCTCATAGAAGGGCTGGCCTGAGGAGACAAACGCGTAGGCTCTGCCGGGTCTGAAGGCAGCGTCGGCGAATGGCTGCTTGCTGCTCTGGAAACCCTGACTCCGGCACACTTCTCTGGCGATTCCCTCCAGGTCCCCGCTGTCAGCGCAGACCTTGAAAGGGTTGTATTTTAGGCTATCTATCTCTCTGCTGCAGGTGTCTAGAGGGTACTGGACGAGGGATGCCGTTGACCACGGCATAGGTGGGCCCGTTGAGGGGGTAGAGACAGCGTGCTTCATCGGCCCCGTCGGGGCAGTTGGGATAGCCGTCGCAGACGTTTGATCTGATAAAGGGTAGGTTAATGAAGTGAGTTTGTTGGAAGAAGTGTAAATAAGCCTGGGGATGCAGGAGGAGGCATAGCCGTTGACAGGGGGGCAGAAGAACTGCATGAAGTTGCATCCGCCGCAGTTCTCCTCGTCAGGACAGAGCCAGGAGCCATCCGGAGCAGTGGTGCAGGGGCAGTCGTAGACACCTGCCAAAGCCCTCATTCGATCTTTATTGCTGGTTTTTAGAGTCTGATGGATCATTATTCTCCAAATTTTCCAACTCGCTGCTGCTAGGCTGGAGAGTGAATGTAAGTGGATGGGAACCGTCGCAGAGGGCAGACGCTGGGAGTTTCTTGAGACAGGAGCAGCCTTTGGGCTCATCCGAAGCATCGGAGCATTCAGGAAGGCCGTTGCAGTAGGCACCATTCGGCAAGCACTGGCCACTAGTGCACTGGAAGCCGCCCGTGCAGTTGCCTGGAGATGGAAGGGTTGAGAGGGATCAAGGGTTGATAAGGTAGAGAGAGATGAAGCATCCGAACAGTTCTGTTCGTCGGTGGCATCTTGGCAGTCGGGGACGCCGTCACAGAGTTGGCCAGGACTCAGGCAGCGGGGCTGGCCAGATGCTCCGAAGGATGCATCACAGCTGAGGCCAGGGCAGCTGCTCTCTGTCAAAGAGTAGTAGGGGTTCAAATGGGGCCATGGAAAGCAAGAAGATCTGTATACGGCAATTAGGTAGTTCGTCAGAGCCGTCCCCGCAGTCATTTACGCCATCGCACCAGGCACTGATGGCCACGCAGCGCTTGTTCTTGCACCGGAAGTCGCTCTCCGGGCAGGCTGCCTCTGCAGTGGGACAGAATGTGAGGCAGGGAGTAGAAGTGGAAGAGGTTTCTGACGGCAATTGGCCTCGTCACTCCCATCGGCGCACTGGGCAGTGCCGTCACACAGCTGGCTCCAGCCTATGCAGCCTTGCCCGTTGGCACAAGGCCATTTGCTGCCGCTCGCGAAGCAGCCTAAGAGCCGGGAATGATAGCAGAGGCGAAAATAGAGCAAAAAGGGAAAAGAGACTGATGGTCTCCATGATCCACTGGTTGGCAGCGGTGATGTCGGTGTAGACGGCGCCTGCGAAGCAATCGGGGCCCGGCGCACTGGCCAGGTGGCTGAACACGCCCGCCAGACTCCAGCTCCCGTTTGCCCAAGCGAAAAGGCCAGAACCAGCATCACCCTAATCCAGCAGTCTTGACATCAAGGACAGGAGGAGAAGTGGACGGGAAACAGTGCAAAAGGCAGGATTCGCGATTAGACAGAGACTGCCAGGGCCGAGGCTGCTGCTGGGGAAGGAGGAGCAGTTGACGAGGGTGGCGGACATCTGGGCCAGGCTTGTTTCCGGGCTCTCTGTGTCCAGAGAGGGATTGGTCTTGGAGAGGTTCGAAAGAGGGAGGCCAACGAGTGGCGCTGGAAGTACGCCAGCTCATGCTCAAAAGCCGTTGGGCCAGGGCTGGACTTTTGGCGCCGTAGGGCGGCAGACAGACTGGTGCAGTCTGCAATCGGCAGTGATCACTACAAGGTCATCCAACCACCAGGAAGCGCTCATTTTGATCAGCTGTAAATTGAGTACTGGTGGAATTGTTGAAACAATTTAAGTTTAAGACACAATTATTTTAAAAACTTCATATTTTAAGCTTCCATTGGAATGAGTTTCCTAAACACACCAGAAGTCATTCTACAACTGATCAAAGTGAGCGTTTCATTGTGGTTGGATCACCCTGCAGTCTCCGTCCGCCTTCCAAACAAAGACACCAACACTGTCGCTGATTGGCAGCGCCTTTTGAAGATAGAGCAGGGCAAGATCGGTGCCGTTGGGGGCGGAGAGGACTCCGAAGACGGCAAATTTCTGGACGCTGAAAGCACTGCGGCGTCCGAAGCCGCCGACTTCCACACTCAGGGAGCCTCTGTACAGTTACGCATGCTTCTAGCTACTCCAAATGGCTCCAAACATGTATGAAGAAAGAGTTTGCATGTTTAATGATTTATTGATAATCTTCCTGTTCCATGTTTGAAATTCAAGACGGCTTGAAAATGAACCCCTTGGCGATGCAGGAGGAAGAGGTGAGGACCCACTGTGGCGCTAGGAGGGTGCCAGTGCACTGGACTGTCTTCTCCGTTGCACTGCTCCCGTTGACACTGGCTACCCTGCACAACAGCATTGCGTTTGAACTAGTTCCCAGACAGATGAGCTGAGGCACCAAGGGAAGGCAGGCCAAGCACTTGCATGCCTAGACTGAGTCGATACAGGACCAGCATTGGTGGGTGACTGGCCTGGTTTCCAATCCAGCTTCAAGAGACTCATAAAGACGACGTAACTATGATGGAAAAACCGCAAGAAGGCAGAGAGCACTGCAGGGTGACAGCCAGCATGCAGCTGGCTGATCGGTTCTCCAGCTTCAGAGAGCTCAGCAGTTGGCTGCCGCCATTGTAAACGGCCACCTTGATTTGCAGTTACTCCCTCTCATACCACAAAGACGCAATCATTTGAGACGAGGGTAGCATTGGCAGGCATTGATGTGGAGCCCTTCTCTGAGACGTAGCTATAGCCTAGACCGGCGCAGATAGCGTTGGTCAGTGCCGTGTAGTTGGAAGCAGCTGCGGGGGAGCAAATTGGTACTTGCTGAAGGCTAGAGCTTGATCCTGGTGATGTCCATTTTCTAATCATGGAAGGCAACAAGCAGAAATCAAGCCGAAACCTTTGCTGACGTAAACCATGGGATAGGCTGATGATTGGACAGATTTCAAGGAGAGACAGTTGAGTTCGTCCTCCTGATGAGCACAGTCAGGGTTTCCATCGCAGACCTATTCATGAAAGATTTATGTCTGAGTTTTATGGAAGGGAGTAAATGCAAGCCTTGGAGTAAGTAATGCAGGGTGCATAGCCAGATGCATAGCAGGCCCACTCTCCTGTCTTGCAGCTGCCGCATCCCGCCTCATCACTCCCATCAGCGCAGTCCTGCATTGGTGCCCGTTTGGCTACCCTTGAAGGAAAAGGAGGGATCGGAAAGGGATGCCTGAATGCCGTCACATTTGGTGCCATTGCAGCTGCAAGGCTGGGTCTCGTCCGATCCGTCCACGCAGTCCCGGCGCCCGTTGCACCAGAAGGCCGCAGCCAGACACTCTCCACTCCCGCACCGACGACCTCCTTCAAGTTCAATTTCTTTTCGTTTTCAACTCTTGATTCGCCTCAAATGCATCGAATCGAAACTAAACCTAATGGATGAATGAATGAAACATGAATGAATGAATGAATAAATGAATCGCCTATGAATGGATGAAACAGCAGAAAAGTGGGAAAGAAACCATGAAGACAGGGACAGTTCACTTCGTCATCCGCTCCGATGCAGTCGATGACTCCGTCGCAAAGCCGGGCCTTGGACAAGCAGTAGGGCCCATCAGCTGCTGTTCTGGACGTCAGTTTCACCTGTTCCATTCTCTTAATTGCCGCTTCCCTTCCTGCAAAGAGGCAACAACCGTATTGGGACAGTAGAATGCGTTCTGTGAGAGGCAGGGGGCAAGGGTGCAGTTGAACTCGTCTTGCCCGTCGGGGCAGTCCAAGCGACCGTCGCAGTAGCTGCTGGCCTCCGCGCAGAAGCCACTTTCATAGGCTTTCATTTAGATTTGATGAGAAGGGAAGGTTTCAAACTTGGCGGTGCACTGAAACTGGTGACTGGCATTGCAGCCTTGAGGCGCGGCCGAGCAATTGCCGAGACTGATGGCATCCACTGCCACTAGGTTCTGTGGAGTAGCGTTGCCACTGAAGTTGGCAACGAATGCTATCTGAAAAAGAGCTACTTGGTAACTGAAAATGACCTAAGGGCCTATCTACTTGATAGCTTCCGCTTGGACTTGGCGGGAGTGGGACTCGCACCCATTTCCAGAAGGAGAAGTTGGCTTTGGGAGCTGTTAGGAAAGTAGTGCAGGCGTTGCTGCCTGAAAGGGTGACTGAGAAATAGGAGTGGTGGAAAGATGGAGCGCAGACCTGTAGGACAGAGCTCCAGGAAGGCGGCTGCGTTGGGTCCGTGAAGCTGGTAGGCGAAGGAGAAGCAGGAGGCCTGCCCTCCGCTTAGCTTGAAAGGAGGAGAGACGAGCCGACTTCGTTGCCAGGGATAGCGCGGGAAGAGGTTGTTGTTTCCAGAGAAGGCCAGGTAGCCTAGTGTTCACTTTATTTACTATCACTTTTTGACTCCGAATTTATAATTCTAAAAGTAAATTCAAAATTGGATTTCTATGTCCTAGCGGTTTTATCATAGCAACGTCAAGAAGAGATTTCTCTAATTTCAGTCAGACCAAATTCAGAACCAAAGCGTGTTCTTTTCTTCTATTCATTTCAGAACAGACCTGCCCACAGGTGGATGAACATAAGCGAGCTGAAATCTCACCGTCTTGGCTGCCACTGAGCGGCTGAATATTGACGGGCAGATTGAGCCAGGCTTGCATGGCAATCCATTGCAAGCCAGGAGCTCTGGAATAGGCCACATCAGGCCGCCAGCCGCAGTAGCCCGGCTTGGCAAAGTCGCAGCTCACGCTTGCCTCGCCTACATCCACTTTCCGCTCATGACAGAAGGCCGAATTCGATCAAAATACCGGGACAGTTGGCCTCATCCTCTCCACCCAGCCCGCAGTCCCTGTTCCCGTCGCAAAGAGCCCCTGGGGGAATGCAGCTGCCATCCGCACATCTCGCCTGTCCAGTGCAGGTGGTCGGCTGGTAAGGCAGCGGAGTGCCAGTGCGCAGTGCCTGCGTTATCCAGTCCGAGTAGGTGGACACGTTGGTGTACACTCCGGGGGCCTTCAAGCATGGCCAGGCATGGCAGTCTTTGGAGGAAAGGCTAAAGATTAGAACGCCGGGAAAGGCACAGCCGTAGCCCCAGCTCACGATCCCCGCCAGAACGAGAGAGTTGTTGAGCGGGCAGAGCAGAGGACCCCCGCTGTCGCCCTTCAATAGCAACTGTGCAAATATACTTCACACTCCACAAAAGCAGGACAAACCTGGCAGGTGTCCTTGCCGCCGGCCACCACGCCGGCGCAGATGAAGTTGCCGTCGATAGGCTCTTTCACTTGGGAGTTGTAGATGGGCAGGGCTGCACAGTCCGCGTTGCTGATCAGAGGCAGGGCGACTTCTTTCAGCTCTTGTGCTGAAGATCAACTTCTATCATTTCATCGTTCTGAAAGGTAGAAGAGAGGCGATGCCAACCGACAGGACCGCCATCGCTGAGCCTGCCGAAGCCCAGCCCATAGCAGGTGCTGGGGGTGGTAAACAGGTGGCCTTGAGAGGGCAGCCCACAAAGGGGTCGAATGACAGCGGTGGAGGCTACTGGGCTGTCCAGCTTCATCAAGGCCACGTCGTTGTCCTGAGAGGGGGCGTCGAAGCCTGGGTGCACCAGGGCTGACACCACCTATTCATTCAGAAACTCATGAGAGACAGTACCAACCAGAGGAAGTGTGAAAGAAGATGTGAAGGGACATTTCTGAGGACGGAGCCGGGGGAGCGGCTGGGAAAGCGAGGCCAGCCCAGATGGGCGGTGAAATGGTAGTTGGCGAAGTTGCGAACGCAGTGGGCCGCCGTCAGCACCCACTGACCGCCTCCAAAGGTCTAGGCAGTGAGGAGGGTTAGAAGCTCGGCCACAGGCAACCAGGCAGGAGTGAGCCATCGCAGTGATAGCGACCGTCTCTCAACAGCTGGACGAGGAAAGGCCAGTGGTAGGGCCAGGCACTGCGCCCGCCCACCACCCCATCAGGGACAGGTTTAGCAGGGGAATTGATGCTTCCCGGCGCTTGGACGCAGTCTAGGATAGAAGCTCTCAGAATCGATTGATGGGGAGAAATGGAAATTGTACTCTCTTGACTCGAGCAGGTCAAGCTGATCGGATGGGAACAGCTGGTCCTGAAATGGCGGTCTTTCAATTCCTCTGTACTGCATCAAGTACAGGCCAACGATGGCTTCAAGGCGGCGTAGAATTGCGGTAGGCTGGACAGGTTGGTCAGAGCAGGCAGCAGCAAGAAGCTGGTTGCATTCACTGCGCTGGTGAGGTTCACCACCTGGCTGCTCACGTAGCCCCTGGAAATGAGATCATCCAAGCGAACCCTTTCAAAGCTGCCGCAAAGCCTGTCGTGGATGGATTGAGCGCTCTGTGCGTATGAGTAACCAGAGATGAACCAAGGGACATGACAAAGCCAACTGGTAGCCGATAGCAGCACAGAGAGCAGTGCCGAGGCCGTAGGCTAAACCAGACGACCCGGTGGTACAGACAGCCTTGAGGCCCTGCTGCTGCTGTCCACTCACAAGGTATCCGGAGTAGCGGAGCGGCAGGGTTTGCGGGTTCATCGAGCCTTGGACCCCGTTCACCAGGGCCACTGCAATGCCATGAGAGACTGGTAAATGGAGCGGCTCAAGGCAGGACAGAGAACAGCAGAATCGCTCATCCTCCCCGTCCGGGCAGTTGGCGAGGCCGTCGCAGACGAGGCTGGAGTCCAGTGGAGCGCCGCTGCCAGAGGCACAGATGAAGCCGCCGCAGTTTGTCTCGTCCTCGCCGTCTGGGCAGTCTGGGAAGCTGGAGCAATGCGACACTAGCTATCCTAGGCATCGCTGAGGGTATTTTTGTCTGCCGCACCCGTCACAGAGATAGCTGGCGTGGCCGGCCTGGGAAAGGCGAAGGGGGCAGGTGCAGTTGGCCTCGTCCGAAGCGTCGTTGCACTGAAGTGTCCCGTCGCAGCGTGCAGAGGCCGGGAGACAGCGTCCGTCGTCCAGGCACTGGAAGCCCCCGCTCCCGCCCTCCGCCGCCGGACCACAGGCTGCAGTGTGACTACCGAGCTGACTACGATTTATTCTCACACGGGAAATGCAGCTTCTACAAAAATACTGAAAAAAGGAATTCTGTCTTTCTGAAACAAAAATTCAGTTTTTCAGTATTTTTGTAGTGGCTGTAATTCCCGTGTGAAAATAAATCGTAGCCAGTTTGGTATTTCTGTCTAGTTGTGCTGAATAAAGGAAGCCAGAGAGAGCTGCCAACGCTGGCAGTCCTGCTCATCGCTGCCGTCGGCGCAGTCCTGGAAACCGTCGCATACGA
This sequence comes from Ptycholaimellus sp. GST1_10, assembly GCA_030248095.1. Classification (NCBI taxonomy): domain Eukaryota; kingdom Metazoa; phylum Nematoda; class Chromadorea; order Chromadorida; family Chromadoridae; genus Ptycholaimellus; species Ptycholaimellus sp. GST1_10. The sequence continues at coordinate 66,894 of JASANA010003707.1, forward strand.
TGGTGGCCGGGTAGCAGATGCCGTTGCACTTATGGCCCCAGGGGCAGTCTTGGAGGATAAATTTGGGTGGAATTAGAAAGACAAAGTACAGAGCAGCTTTTTCACCAGTGTTGCAGCTGGCCGGTTCATCGCCGCCATAGAAGCAGTCAGGATGGCCATCGCAGTATTTGGAGTAGGGGATGCAGCCGCCTTTGGGACACTGGAACTGGCCCGGGGCGCAGGCTAGAGGTACAAAGGATCAACTCTGGGGATAGTTTGATGAGAAAGAAGCCTCCCCTACAGCAGTGGATCTCATCGGCACCGTTGGGGCAGTCCAGTTTGGTGTCGCAAACGCTCAGGGCACTGATGCACAGCCCGCTGCCTCCTACAGAGGCGGAAGCGCAGCCGAACTCGTCGAACACGCACTCTGCTCCCCCCAAGACACCTCATGACAGTGGAAGAAGCTGAGTGGAAGAGAATGGAACGGCAGTGGGCCTCGTCCGCTTCGTTGGCGCAGTCTGATATCCGGTTGCAGAGACCGTAGGCCGGGTAGCAGGTGCCGTCGCCGCAGGGCAGCTGGGAGGCTAGGCAGGCTGCAAAATTGGAGACTGCTTGCACCTGATTGCTAGGGGTGAGGAATAAGAGGGACAGCAGTTGGCGGGTTCATCAGAGCCATCGGGGCAGTCCAATTTTCCGTTGCAGTAGGCCTGGGGCCCCGAGATGCAGAGTCCATTGGCGCACTGGAAGTCCGTGGGCCTTGAGCAAGCTGTAGCGACATCGAAGAGCTCTTCGAAGCAAATATGGCAAAAAGGCAAAACGGCAATCCAGCTCGTCTGAGCGATCCGCGCAGTCGTAGGCCCCGTTGCACTGGAGGGAGAGCGGTAGAGCTGCCCCGCCCACGAAGCCCGGACGCACCGGGCAGCTGAGGTGGGCAAAGCTGGCCTCTGTAACACTTTAAGCTGGGAGCAGTAAAGAGGTGAAAAGAGGATGGCGCAAACGGCAGCGAGCTTCGTCGGAACCATCGCCACAGTCGTCATGGGCATCGCAGATGAGGGGGCCGCTGATGCAGCGCCCACTGTCGCACATGAAGCCGGCACTCCCATTGCACTTAGCGTCTCAAACTCCCTCCCTTCCCATCCACATTCCCTCTTCTATGGATTAGCTGCAGCCTATACAGCAGTAGAGCTCATCCTGGCCTTGAGGGCAGTCTTTGAAGCCATCGCAGCGCTGTGCTCCGGTTATGCACTGGCCATTGGCGCAGGCGAACTCGCCAGGTCGACAGCCTTCACCCGTTGCTTCAAAGAGACTTCTTTGATGTTTTTGTGAGCCCCGGAAAAGGTTGCAGGAAACCATAGAGGCAGAAACTTTCATCGGCAGAGTTGCTGCTGCACTGCACAACACCGTCGCACTTTTCATTGAGTGGGATTTGCGTATGATTGCTGTCGCCGCATTGGAATGGCAGAAGGCTGCTGCTGACAGCATTTGCAGTAGCTGCTGCCAGGAGGAAGGAGGAACAGAGCATCTCTGTGCCTCTTTAGCCCTTCATTGCGATCCACGATTTTTGCTGCAGACGTTTCAATTGAGAATGAAATGATTTTGTTGGATAGAAATGAAGTTGCTCTAGTGAAAAGATCATACGCGGAATTGCAGCTAGTGAGTAATAAAATAAAGGCGGCTGAGAAAAGAACTCCAAAGGAGGCAAGCTGTTGGTTATCAGTGCAAGTGTTTCTTCAGATGGGTGTGGCCCTGCTACTCCCCAAACATTAACCTCAAATCTTGGCCAGGAACGTGTTAATTGCATGTTCAGGCTTGACTGCTTTGGTAAGATTTAGGCATTTTATGTTAGTTTTATAGCCAAATAAGAAAATGAACGAGCTCTTTGGCGATGCCTGTTTTTCGACAAAGATACTGTGAATTAAGCTTTCAAGATTTTGAGCATCCTCAAAACTTTAATCGACGTGCTCAGTTAATGCGTTACACTTTTAGAGAACTATCAAAAACAAAGATCTACCAAATCTTGCCTTATTTATCCAGATAATTTACTTTTACAACGGTTTTCATAAAAAATTGCAAATAGATCAAAAAGAAAATGAATACAACTAAATTAAAACAGGAAATTCGGGAGGGGGAAAAAGAAGAGCTCTAGAGGGGGCAATAGGAGTTTTTGCGGATGAGGATTGCCTGGTCGGCGGCGGCTCCCTTGGCGATTATCTCGGCCCTACGAGTAGAAGAGCTTGACGTGGTGACGGGCTGGGAGATGGGAGACGAGACGGTCTTCGGCTTAGAGACGGGATCTTTGGCGTTGCGGTATCGCATGAAGAAGGGGCGGAGGATGAACTGGTGTATGATGCTGGCGCCGTTGCTAATGGGGTGCTGGAGGATGACAGCAATGGGGTAGCGGAGGCCAGGGTGAGGCAAAAGCTGAAGCGTAGACCAGACGCACCAGTAGAGCAGCCAGGCGGCCTGTTCCGAGCCAGGAGCTGATTCGTCTGCGCCCATGCTCTGGATGATGGGGTAGGGAATGGTGACGAAGATGTAGAGGCTGTTGCTTTTCAGATCTTCGGAGATGGCGATGATGAGGCCGACGATGAGCAGGAGCAGAAGATGGAAGAATGTCTTGGAGATGCCCAGTTTGCCGGTGAAGAAACCCAAAGCTTTGCACACCACTGACTGATCGTTCTCCACCAACGCCTCCAGACTCATCCACTTGCTTGAGAAATTTTTCTTCGCTGCTTCAAGCATTTTCATTTTCTTTTCTTTTCTGCTGGCTGTTGTTTTGCTTTCTGACACTTTCGAACATGAATTAAAAAGATTAATAGGTAAACAAAAGTAAAAAATTATCAAACGTTTGTTTATTGCTAGTCGAGAATGGATCAAAGTGGGCAACTCACTTTTGAATCTCTCAAAAAAAACTTTAATAAAATATCGCAATTAAGCAACTGCCCTAACTCGCATGAAACTAGTTGGCACCCGAAAAACTAATATTCAGCATTTGAAGACGTCTAAAGAACAACTGTTTGGCATAAGCATAGAGCTGGATGTCAAGCCTGTTCACTTGTCCAATGCTTTCAAGCTCGAAAGCTGATGGCCTCCAGTCTCTCCTTGTACTCTGCCCCACCTTCGCATTGGCGTGCCTAAATGATAATTATCAGTTTCTTTTCTCCTTCCTCTAATTGGCAGGAACTCCTCAAATGCGCCAGGCAGAAATTGAATGCCGTAGACTCTGCTTATGAGATGCAGGCTGGCGCCCATTTCTTCCGCCAATCCAAAGGCCGTTAGCCTAGAGTGCGGATTTGAACAAATCGAGGTAAAACGGTGATGAAACAGAGGCAACTTGTGGAGGTTTCGCTTGGCGGAGTTGAGGAGGACGGTCTCCTGGCGCTGGTTTCGGGGCTGCGTCTTGCACTGAATGAGCTTGGCATCAGCAAGCATCCGCGTCTGTCGATTCAGGGCCGGATTCTGTCCCTCGCAGGCTGTCAGAAAGCTGGTTAGGTTCGTCTGCAGTTGAGGAAGATTTGAGAAGGCAGAAGCGGGACTGTAAACGCTTCGCAGTTGCTGGACTGGGCAGGGCGGAGGATGACGTTTGCCAGCAGAGAATGTGGGCGCATCCCAGTTGGATTTACCGGAGGACACAACTCGCCATTCACTGAGAAGCCGCGTCGTTGGCTCGCGGAGCATTGTGAAGAAGTAAAGCCTGTTTTTGCATCTCTTTCGGGCAGATGAAAATCTATTTCCGTCCAGGGACAAAAAGCTTTTAAAACGTAAGTTTTAGCCAAGAGTATCATTACTTTGCTTTCCGTAAATATCGTTTTGATTCGATCCAGAACTTCGGTGGAGCATAAAATAACCTTGGTTTAGCAGGAAGGGAATCGGTGGGAAACTTAGGCTTAACTATCTGAGCAACGCATCCCTCAACGGCTAATTGTGTAAAGTCGGCATGAACACCACAAGCCCAGCCCGTCGTGAACCTAAATGACGCCTAAGCAGCAAAATGGCGGAAGGAAAAGAAAGCACCGCATGAAGAGCCATTGGTCGTGTTCTGATGAACCCGGGCGTGGACAACGGCAGGAGAAGTTGTTCGGCCCCTTACACTGGCACAGGCCATCTTTAGTCTTACGCAGCAGTACCTTTTATTTGCACGAGTTCTGGTTTTTTTTTACTTTTGCTTTTCCAATTTTCTGAACTTATTTTTTATTCGTTCTAGCCAATATATTTTTTTTTTATTTTGAAAATCGATTGAGAACAAAAACCTTTTCTAGGCTGGTGCCGGCGGTTTTTTGGATGTGGAGAAATACGAAATGGTGGCTGCTGTTGCTGAGATTGAAGGCAGAACTCGACTGCAGTGCTTCTTGGAGGGACACGAGAGCTGTCAGATTGTCAGTAAAGGTCCTCGGTGGGATGTGCTTCCATCGCCCATTCCAGGGCATAGTCGAAGCGAATGTCTTTGGGCGTGGAAGTAATCCAAAGATTGACAGAATGAAAACTAATATGATGAACGGCCCAATCCATCTTTGCATTTGAGAAGTTATATCTGTAAAATATTGGTTTTGGAAAGAGGAATTATATTACGAAAATCAGGCAACAAAGATAAACTGTAAAAACGGTTTGGAATGAAATTATTGTACATGAGAGTTAAAAGTTAATAAGGTACAATATGACAGTGTAAAAGTGTAATAAAACTAGTCTGAGTAAACCAAACAAAACTAATGCTACGTTTTTTCGTAAACAGCAAGTGCTCTGCAGAAAACGTAAATCGGAATGCGCCAGCATACCATCCTTAATGCCAGAAAAAATAACCATGCCAAAAATCACCCTTTTGAACATTTACTCTCAAAATTTTATGCCCTGAACAAAACCCTGCGAAAATAACAGCAAAGGCTGTGGACGCAAAGGTATAGGTAGCCCCCAGCCAATACATGTTTGCCATCTTCCCTAAGCGACCTGGGCAAGTTTTTCACTCGCAGCATTTACCGAGGTGGAAAGGATTTTTTCCCAAGAAAAAGCCAGACTTTGCCGGGATGTTAAATGGTTTCTAATGCCACTGGGGATCTCATTCCAAATGGAGCATAAAATATTAACTTTTTTCAATATTTCCACCAAAGAATGAAGAGAAGAACCAAAAAATATATTTACACAAGACTAAAATGCTACAGCATAAGCAGCTTATGAATTGTCAATCATCAAAAAGAACTAGACTAGGTGTGACAAAATTTAGACAAATTTTGATTGAAATTACAAACCATTTTGAGTTAAAATTTTAGTAGGGACATCTACAAAATCCACTGATCATTCATAAGCAGGCGGCAATTTATGGCAGGAACCTTGTCACCTAGATAATTCCAGTTTTTGTCTCGTCTTCAATTTTAACTTAAATGATAAGTTATTTCTGAACTTTACTAAATTGTTTTTAAGCCTCTTACAGAATTAAAACATGTCAAAATTGAAGTGTGATTCAGATTAAAATAAAAAAAATTGATCATATTGCGAATTCCAGCAAAATTTAACTTTACCTTAGCTAGTCTTGATTAAATTTCAAATTTGTTTCATTTGGTTATGCTTCATTAAGTCAATTTATAATTTTTTCATCATGCCCAAAAATCCAGAAAAAACTTTACGATTTAACTTCAAAGCATTAAATTTTAGTTTAACATATTTTCTATTTCACTAGTTATATTTTCTATTTTATATTTGACCAATTTTTGTCCTCTTTATGCCAAAATTGCCGCCTGCTTATGAATGATCAGTGGATTTTGTAGATGTCCCTATTAAAATTTTAACTCAAAATGGTTTGTAATTTCAATCAAAATTTGTCTAAATTTTGTCACACCTAGTCTAGTTCTTTTTGATGATTGACAATTCATAAGCTGCTCATGCTGTAGCATTTTATTCTTGTCTAGATCTTGGCCATGTGGAAAACATATTTACTTGCCACATGAACAAGGCTTCAAACAGTTATTTTATTTGGGAAAAGGCCACCATTTGGTGTTTTTGTTTGATAGGTACTGGAGGCAAAATCTCGATTGCCTGTTCATGGACTAAAAAAGCGCCATTACGCCATAGTAGTTAAAGCAAACAGCTATTTTAAAAAATCTATTGTACGCAAGCTAACCTGAGCATCAGTAAAAAAAAATCTGCGCAATTTGGCTTCATCAAAATTTCTTTTATAATTTCTAACAATTTCTAAAATGATATTGTTTAGAGCTTTTTGCGCAGCCGGGCGGCCAAGGCCAGCTTAAGCAGTTACCCCCTTTTTGCGTCCGTCTTTCCGCATATTATATATATATATGTGTCATTCCGGGGCCCGGCCTCCGCGGTTTTTCAACCAAATTGGCTGAAATTTTGCATGAAGGTCCGCCTGGGTGGTATCTCCAGGCCATTTTTGGTGCTTGGCGTAATTTTACGTTTTTCGCCCAAAACCTAAAATTTTGATGTTTCAAAGTACCAAAATTCATAAATCGCTGGTTTTTCAATGAAATTGGCTGAAATTTTGCATGAAGGTCAGCCTGGGTGGTGGCTAGATAGCTTTATTGGGGTTTTGCAAAATTTTTGGATATTTTCCCAAAACTCAAAATATTGATGTTTCAAAACAAAAATAATCATAACTCCCTGGTTTTTCAATGAAATTGGATGAAATTTTGCATGAAGGTCAGCCCTGGTGGTGGCTTGGGACTTTTATTGAAGTTTTGCAAAAAAATTCGGGGGTTTACCCTGAACTTAGAATTTTAATGTTTCAAAATAAAAAAATCATAACTCCCTGGTTTTTCAATGAAATTGGCTGAAATTTTGCATAAAGATCTGCCTAGGTGGTGGCTTGAGAGGTTTATTGGGGTTTTGCGAAATTTCTGGATTTTTCCCCTAAACTTAGAATTTTGATGTTTCAAAAATAAACAAGTATAACGGTGGCCTCTCCTGGAGCTGGGACTCAAGGCCACCTAAATTGAACCCCCTCTCTCTGTTTTTGTTTCAGTGAGAACCGAAAATATTATACTTTCATGCAAGCTCGATCACAGTAATATGAATCGTTCTATAGGACACTGCTTTGGGCACCGTCAAGGCTCAATTCGGGATTATCTGTCGTCTAACAATATTGCTGTATGCATTACAGATGATAGAATATTCAGATTCAAAATTTATAACAGCACTTGAACCTCATTTACCCTGCACAGCAATGTTTCATAGGATTCGGGGTCTGGGACTTAGTACTTTTTCTGGCTACCTCTAGTGACAATACATAATCCTGCCAAGTTTTGGCTCAATCGGTTAAGAATTCGTGGATGCCCAGGGTGAACATATATATATATATATATGGCTAGTCGTGACATAGATAGCGCCACCAGCCTAAAACTGAGATGATTTCAGAGAACCCCCTCGGCCAAGCCGGTCGAGGGGGTTCAAAAATTGATGCAATTATGAGTCCAGATTTGTCAATTAACCGTTGCCAGCATTGGTTTTAGGTGGACTTTGAATTTTGGGGTTCAAAATATCGAAATTACCACCAGCCAGCCTTACAGAAAAATTGAAAATGAGCAATACTCGAGATTTACTGAAGCTTTTTGCATGATCTAAATGGCATTTGAAAGGTAATTACATGGAGAAAACATGCATGCACAGGTAAAAATGATTTTGATCAAAAAAATAACAAATTCCATAAAAAATTCGAAAAACGCAATTGTCACAGTTCCAAAAATTTTCGAATTTCGCGATGAAAACCTATTGGGGTTATTGTCCAAAAAATATGCATCAAATTCATGTGTAATATGAGGAGTTTTAATGGATTTTGGTAAAAATTGCTTGTGTTTTCGATTTTCTCCCATAGTTAAGGGCAAAATTTTGTGATTTTTTGGCCATTGCTCAAAATGTAGGAAGAACTGCATGCTCCGCAACTTTTTCTGGCTACCTCTAGTGACAATACATAATCCTGCCAAGTTTTGGCTCAATCGGTTAAGAATTCGTGGATGCCCAGGGTGAACATATATATTGGGCTGGCGCGAGGGAGCGTAGCGACCGTCAGCGCCCAGCCCCTCTTTTCGACCCAGGTGTACGTTTTGAGGGTTATTGCTAGATCTTAATTTTGATAAGGCTCTTGCTCCTCACAGGAAGCTCCATTTGCTCTGATTCTTTTTTTATTGGAAAGAGCATCTTCTAATTGACCAAAACTCGCGAGAAATCGCCAGAAAGTTGCAGCAATCATTAGCAAATCACTCAAAACCATTTGTCCGAACTCCTTCTCCTTCTTCTTCTTCTTCTTCTTCTTCTTCTCCTCCGCATCTATTCAATGGACGATAGTAGGTATTCATTTCATCCCCCCCGCCCTCCCTGGGTCCCTGGGCTCCGTGCATTATTTGTTTATTCATAACTCTTCAGTTAAAATAAGGGGGTATATGCACCAGTGGTGTAGTGGTCTAAGCGATTGGTCAGCGTGAAGAAACTGGCCGTTTCGAATCCTTCTTACACATTCATTTTAATTTTGGTGTATTTAAAGTTGAGAAAATGCTATCATCGGCAGGCCAAATGTAAGGCTTTTTCTCCCAAAAATCGATTGCTCTGAGTGTTGCCAATGAAAATTTCTCAAAAATTAGTTATTTTGCCAATAAATAACATTGTATTTTTCAATTTCGAAACTTTTCTTTGTGTTACATTTTTAAAAAAAGTTTATTTTTCATTCATTATTTATTTGTTAATCTAATAAAATCTTATCTAAATATAAATAAAACCAACAAAATCAAATTTGTATTTGTACATAAATACTACATTAAAAGTGGAAGAAATATCTGGTACCATCGGCAAGCCAAATGTGACCCTTTTCTCCAAAATTTGCAATTGCCTCGAGTAAAAAGTCAAGGAAATACAATTCTAGTAGTGCAATCTGCTCGTCATCTGCATTTTGTTTTTGGGCGCGCATGGAAAGAGACATGAACTGCGCGCCAAAAACAAAATGCGACTGTCCAAGCAGCAGATTGCACTACTAGAAATTGTATTTCCTTGACTTTTTACTCGCGGCAATTGCAAATTTTGGAGAAAAGAGACTCACATTTGGCTTGCCGAATGGTACCAGAATATATATATATATGGCTAGTCGTGACATAGATAGCGCCACCAGCCTAAAACTGAGATGATTTTCAGAGAACCCCCTCGGCCAAGCCGGTCGAGGGGGCTCAAAGAATTGATGCAATTATGAGTCCAGATTTGTCAATTAACCGTTGCCAGCATTGGTTTTAGGTGGAACTTTGGATTTTGGGGTTCAAAATATCAAAATTACCACCAGCCAGCCTTACAGAAAAATTGAAAATGAGCAATTCTCGAGATTTACTGAAGCTTTTTGCATGATCTAAATGGCATTTGAAAGGTAATTACATGGAGAAAACATGCATGCACAGGTAAAAATGATTTTGATCAAAAAAATAACAAATTCCATAAAAAATTCGAAAAACGCAATTGTCACAGTTCCAAAAATTTTCGAATTTCGCGATGAAAACCTATTGGGGTTATTGTCCAAAAAATATGCATCAAATTCATGTGTAATATGAGGAGTTTTAATGGATTTTGGTAAAAATTGCTTGTGTTTTCGATTTTCTCCCATAGTTAAGGGCAAAATTTTGTGATTTTTTGGCCATTGCTCAAAATGTAGGAAGAACTGCATGCTCCGCAACTTTTTCTGGCTACCTCTAGTGACAATACATAATCCTGCCAAGTTTTGGCTCAATCGGTTAAGAATTCGTGGATGCCCAGGGTGAACATATATATATATATATATATATGGCTAGTCGTGACATAGATAGCGCCACCAGCCTAAAACTGAGATGATTTCAGAGAACCCCCTCGGCCAAGCTGGTCGAGGGGTGTTGCCGTGTGGGAGAGGCGAGGGGGACGAGAACTGCGCAGAGGACAAGGGAAGACCTACACTCCACGGCAACGGGTAGGAGTCTGGAGGGAGTAGGGTGTAGGGCAGCGTAGTTTAGTGGTTAGAGCACTGTTGGCCTTTGACAGAGACAGCGGTTCGATTCCGCTCGCTTCCTGCCCCTTTTTCCTTCCCAGACTCAGACCCTGCGCCCCCGTCTTCGCCTTCTACATCACGTCGCTACACAGCTGCGTCGCCTGTGGATGCGTCATTGGAGCCTGTACCAGGGGGTGGTCAAGATGGCGACCCCCCCCGTGGCGGACCAGGGAGCAGGAGGAAGCAACGCCGGAGGCCCATCGAAGTCCCTCGTGCAAGATGCAGGGTCAGGCTACGAGAGCGCCTGCAGTACGAGCTGCTGACGGAGATGCCCTTGGCCAAGCCGCCCAGAGGGGAGAGGAGGCAAGGGAGCGGAATCGAACCGCTGTCTCTGTCAAAGGCCGACAGTGCTCTAACCACTAAGCTACGCTGCCCTACACCCTACTCCCTCCAGACTCCTACCCGTTGCCGTGGAGTGTAGGTCTTCCCTTGTCCTCTGCGCAGTTCTCGTCCCCCTCGCCTCTCCCACACGGCGACAGGCTACCCGGGGACAGCGCGTTCCGTTCCGCTCCCTTGCCTCCTCTCCCCTCTGGGCGGCTTGGCCAAGGGCATCTCCGTCAGCAGCTCGTACTGCAGGCGCTCTCGTAGCCTGACCCTGCATCTTGCACGAGGGACTTTGATGGGCCTCCGGCGTCGCTTCCTCCTGCTCCCTGGTCCGCCACGGGGGGGTCGCCATCTTGACCACCCCCTGGTACAGGCTCCAATGTTTCTGGTGAGCTGTGTATTTATTGCTCTGAGCCATTGACAAGGTACAGACGGATGATGACAGAGGAGTGGACCTGAAACCTCAGGCAAACAAGCGCCCCTACGCCAGTTCTCCCGGGCCTTTGGCCACTGCTCAAAGGGGGTCAGCAAGACATAGCAGAAGATGAAGCCCAAATTGAACGGATACCAGCCTACGAGCAGGAGATGAGTGAGAAACAACACAAACTCTCAGACATGAAAATCACTGCTGACAATCCTCGGGAAACCATGGAACAGAAATGGGTCGCTGGAGGCCAGGAGATCGTGTGAACAAACAAACTGCTGCCTAAAACTCAGTGCTGAGAGTCAGATGGAGGTGGGAGTTGTGGAAGGATGGCAGGCGAGGAGAGTGGAGTTGGATAGGAGGGAGCTGTTGAAGTCCCGGAGGCTCAGCCACTCGCCCCTTCCCCTTAACTCACCCACCACCCACACTCAGCTTTCGGAGAGGAGGCAAGGGAGCGGAACGGAATGCGCTGTCCCCGGGGAGCCTGTCGCCGTGTGGGAGAGGCGAGGGGGATGAGAACTGCGCAGAGGACAAGGGAAGACCTACACTCCACGGCAACGGGTAGGAGTCTGGAGGGAGTAGGGTGTAGGGCAGCGTAGCTTAGTGGTTGGAGCACTGTCCAGGCTGAGTTCCTGGTGCTGGTTTGTCTGAGGCGGAAGGCCTAGACGCCAGCGGTGGGGGCAGCAATGGCTGTCCCTGTGCTGAAGCTCACCTCGCGGGCGAAGTGCGCCCAGAGCTGTCTGGGAAACGCCAATGGCACCCATGGCCGACGCCGCATCATCTGCGGCCAGTGCAGCGGCAACTACTGCCTGGAAGGCCTCAGCCGAGCCTTCACGCCACCAGGTTCTGCTCCCTCCTCTGCCTGGGATCTGCTGTGTCAGGAGAGTGAGAATGGAGAGCGGTCTACCAATTTCCAAGTGAATTGTCCTGATTGTGACATTGTGGCGCGAGGGGCCGGGGCTGAGGCACGCAGTATGCTGGAGCAGATGCTAGCGGCGGGGTATGAGGCGCAGGAGCCGGGGGCGGCGCTTGTGGTGTTCCAGCGTGCGCGCCAGGGCCCTCCTCCTCTTCAGAATGCTCCCCCTCCTCCTCAGCTTGCTCCTCCTCAGCTTGCTCCTCCTCAGCTTGCTCCTCCTCAGGCTGCGGCTGCCGGGGTGGATGTGCAGGCCCTGATGCAGCTTGTTCAACAACAGATGCAATTGGCTGCTCAACAGCAGGCAACGATTGATCAGCTTCTCCGTCAGCAGCAGGCCCAGGGCTTGGGAGTGGGCGCAGGAGGCGGGGGTGGCCTGATTGGGGCGGTGGTGCCGCCAGCCAATCAGCCAGCCCCAGGCAAGACTCCGACAGCTCTCCCAAAGCTCACACATGACTTCCCCGTTTTCGATGGGTCGGACCCGGCGGCTTATCCAGCCTTGAAGGACTGGATTCATGTGCGTCTGGTGGGGAATGCAGAGTTGAAGGATGTGGACCGGTTCAGCTGGTTGCGGAACCAGCTGGACGGTAGGGCCCTGGCCAAGATTGCTCCGATTAGTCAGTTTTTGGATACAGCCTTTGCAGATGCCTGCAAGATCCTAGACGAGTGCTACGATAGGGCAGATCTGTTGAAAGCCTCCCTTTTCAAAGAGCTGGCAGAGCTGGGCCTGGTGGAGGATGGGAGTCTGGAGTCCTTAGAGGAGTTCGCGGACTGCCTGCGCCTGGCCGTCACTCGCCTGAAGTCGCTGGGCGTGGTGGGACCAGGGAGCAGGAGGAAGCGACGCCGGAGGCCCATCGAAGCTTTTTGCATGATCTAAACGGCATTTGAAAGGTAATTACATGGAGAAAACATGCATGCACAGGTTAAAAGGATTTTGTTCAAAAAATCACAAATTCCATAAAAAATTCGAAAAACGCAATTGTCACAGTTCCAAAAATTTTCGAATTTCGCGATGAAAACCTATTGGGGTTATTGTCCAAAAAATATGCATCAAATTCATGTGTAATATGTGGAGTTTTAATGGATTTTGGTAAAAATTGCTTGTGTTTTCAATTTTCACCCATAGTTAAGGGCAAAATTTTGAGATTTTTTGGCCATTGCTCAAAATGTAGGAAGAACTGCATGCTCCGCAACTTTTTCTGGCTACCTCTAGTGACAATACATAATCCTGCCAAGTTTTGGCTCAATCGGTTAAGAATTCGTGGATGCCCAGGGTGAACATATATGTATATATGGCTAGTCGTGACATAGATAGCGCCACCAGCCTAAAACTGGGATGATTTCAGAGAACCCCCTCGGCCAAGCCGGTCAAGGGGGTTCAAAAATTTATGCAGTTATGAGTCTAGATTCGTCAATTAACCATTACCAGCATTGTTTTTAGGTGGACTTAGGATTTTGGGGTTCAAAAAATCGAAATTGCCCCCAGCCAGCCTGAGAGAAAATTGAAAATGAGCAATTCTTGAGTTTTACTGAAGCTTTTTGCATGATCTAAACGGCATTTGAAAGGTAATTACATGGAGAAAACATGCATGCACAGGTTAAAAGGATTTTGTTCAAAAAAATCACAAATTCCATAAAAAATTCGAAAAACGCAATTGTCACAGTTCCAAAAATTTTCGAATTTCGCGATGAAAACCTATTGGGGTTATTGTCCAAAAAATATGCATCAAATTCATGTGTAATATGTGGAGTTTTAATGGATTTTGGTAAAAATTGCTTGTGTTTTCAATTTTCACCCATAGTTAAGGGCAAAATTTTGAGATTTTTTGGCCATTGCTCAAAATGTAGGAAGAACTGCATGCTCCGCAACTTTTTCTGGCTACCTCTAGTGACAATACATAATCCTGCCAAGTTTTGGCTCAATCGGTTAAGAATTCGTGGATGCCCAGGGTGAACATATATGTATATATGGCTAGTCGTGACATAGATAGCGCCACCAGCCTAAAACTGGGATGATTTCAGAGAACCCCCTCGGCCAAGCCGGTCAAGGGGGTTCAAAAATTTATGCAGTTATGAGTCTAGATTCGTCAATTAACCATTACCAGCATTGTTTTTAGGTGGACTTAGGATTTTGGGGTTCAAAAAATCGAAATTGCCCCCAGCCAGCCTGAGAGAAAATTGAAAATGAGCAATTCTTGAGTTTTACTGAAGCTTTTTGCATGATCTAAACGGCATTTGAAAGGTAATTACATGGAGAAAACATGCATGCACAGGTTAAAAGGATTTTGTTCAAAAAAATCACAAATTCCATAAAAAATTCGAAAAACGCAATTGTCACAGTTCCAAAAATTTTCGAATTTCGCGATGAAAACCTATTGGGGTTATTGTCCAAAAAATATGCATCAAATTCATGTGTAATATGTGGAGTTTTAATGGATTTTGGTAAAAATTGCTTGTGTTTTCAATTTTCACCCATAGTTAAGGGCAAAATTTTGAGATTTTTTGGCCATTGCTCAAAATGTAGGAAGAACTGCATGCTCCGCAACTTTTTCTGGCTACCTCTAGTGACAATACATAATCCTGCCAAGTTTTGGCTCAATCGGTTAAGAATTCGTGGATGCCCAGGGTGAACATATATGTATATATGGCTAGTCGTGACATAGATAGCGCCACCAGCCTAAAACTGGGATGATTTCAGAGAACCCCCTCGGCCAAGCCGGTCAAGGGGGTTCAAAAATTTATGCAGTTATGAGTCTAGATTCGTCAATTAACCATTACCAGCATTGTTTTTAGGTGGACTTAGGATTTTGGGGTTCAAAAAATCGAAATTGCCCCCAGCCAGCCTGAGAGAAAATTGAAAATGAGCAATTCTTGAGTTTTACTGAAGCTTTTTGCATGATCTAAACGGCATTTGAAAGGTAATTACATGGAGAAAACATGCATGCACAGGTTAAAAGGATTTTGTTCAAAAAAATCACAAATTCCATAAAAAATTCGAAAAACGCAATTGTCACAGTTCCAAAAATTTTCGAATTTCGCGATGAAAACCTATTGGGGTTATTGTCCAAAAAATATGCATCAAATTCATGTGTAATATGTGGAGTTTTAATGGATTTTGGTAAAAATTGCTTGTGTTTTCAATTTTCACCCATAGTTAAGGGCAAAATTTTGAGATTTTTTGGCCATTGCTCAAAATGTAGGAAGAACTGCATGCTCCGCAACTTTTTCTGGCTACCTCTAGTGACAATACATAATCCTGCCAAGTTTTGGCTCAATCGGTTAAGAATTCGTGGATGCCCAGGGTGAACATATATGTATATATGGCTAGTCGTGACATAGATAGCGCCACCAGCCTAAAACTGGGATGATTTCAGAGAACCCCCTCGGCCAAGCCGGTCAAGGGGGTTCAAAAATTTATGCAGTTATGAGTCTAGATTCGTCAATTAACCATTACCAGCATTGTTTTTAGGTGGACTTAGGATTTTGGGGTTCAAAAAATCGAAATTGCCCCCAGCCAGCCTGAGAGAAAATTGAAAATGAGCAATTCTTGAGTTTTACTGAAGCTTTTTGCATGATCTAAACGGCATTTGAAAGGTAATTACATGGAGAAAACATGCATGCACAGGTTAAAAGGATTTTGTTCAAAAAAATCACAAATTCCATAAAAAATTCGAAAAACGCAATTGTCACAGTTCCAAAAATTTTCGAATTTCGCGATGAAAACCTATTGGGGTTATTGTCCAAAAAATATGCATCAAATTCATGTGTAATATGTGGAGTTTTAATGGATTTTGGTAAAAATTGCTTGTGTTTTCAATTTTCACCCATAGTTAAGGGCAAAATTTTGAGATTTTTTGGCCATTGCTCAAAATGTAGGAAGAACTGCATGCTCCGCAACTTTTTCTGGCTACCTCTAGTGACAATACATAATCCTGCCAAGTTTTGGCTCAATCGGTTAAGAATTCGTGGATGCCCAGGGTGAACATATATGTATATATGGCTAGTCGTGACATAGATAGCGCCACCAGCCTAAAACTGGGATGATTTCAGAGAACCCCCTCGGCCAAGCCGGTCAAGGGGGTTCAAAAATTTATGCAGTTATGAGTCTAGATTCGTCAATTAACCATTACCAGCATTGTTTTTAGGTGGACTTAGGATTTTGGGGTTCAAAAAATCGAAATTGCCCCCAGCCAGCCTGAGAGAAAATTGAAAATGAGCAATTCTTGAGTTTTACTGAAGCTTTTTGCATGATCTAAACGGCATTTGAAAGGTAATTACATGGAGAAAACATGCATGCACAGGTTAAAAGGATTTTGTTCAAAAAAATCACAAATTCCATAAAAAATTCGAAAAACGCAATTGTCACAGTTCCAAAAATTTTCGAATTTCGCGATGAAAACCTATTGGGGTTATTGTCCAAAAAATATGCATCAAATTCATGTGTAATATGTGGAGTTTTAATGGATTTTGGTAAAAATTGCTTGTGTTTTCAATTTTCACCCATAGTTAAGGGCAAAATTTTGAGATTTTTTGGCCATTGCTCAAAATGTAGGAAGAACTGCATGCTCCGCAACTTTTTCTGGCTACCTCTAGTGACAATACATAATCCTGCCAAGTTTTGGCTCAATCGGTTAAGAATTCGTGGATGCCCAGGGTGAACATATATGTATATATGGCTAGTCGTGACATAGATAGCGCCACCAGCCTAAAACTGGGATGATTTCAGAGAACCCCCTCGGCCAAGCCGGTCAAGGGGGTTCAAAAATTTATGCAGTTATGAGTCTAGATTCGTCAATTAACCATTACCAGCATTGTTTTTAGGTGGACTTAGGATTTTGGGGTTCAAAAAATCGAAATTGCCCCCAGCCAGCCTGAGAGAAAATTGAAAATGAGCAATTCTTGAGTTTTACTGAAGCTTTTTGCATGATCTAAACGGCATTTGAAAGGTAATTACATGGAGAAAACATGCATGCACAGGTTAAAAGGATTTTGTTCAAAAAAATCACAAATTCCATAAAAAATTCGAAAAACGCAATTGTCACAGTTCCAAAAATTTTCGAATTTCGCGATGAAAACCTATTGGGGTTATTGTCCAAAAAATATGCATCAAATTCATGTGTAATATGTGGAGTTTTAATGGATTTTGGTAAAAATTGCTTGTGTTTTCAATTTTCACCCATAGTTAAGGGCAAAATTTTGAGATTTTTTGGCCATTGCTCAAAATGTAGGAAGAACTGCATGCTCCGCAACTTTTTCTGGCTACCTCTAGTGACAATACATAATCCTGCCAAGTTTTGGCTCAATCGGTTAAGAATTCGTGGATGCCCAGGGTGAACATATATGTATATATGGCTAGTCGTGACATAGATAGCGCCACCAGCCTAAAACTGGGATGATTTCAGAGAACCCCCTCGGCCAAGCCGGTCAAGGGGGTTCAAAAATTTATGCAGTTATGAGTCTAGATTCGTCAATTAACCATTACCAGCATTGTTTTTAGGTGGACTTAGGATTTTGGGGTTCAAAAAATCGAAATTGCCCCCAGCCAGCCTGAGAGAAAATTGAAAATGAGCAATTCTTGAGTTTTACTGAAGCTTTTTGCATGATCTAAACGGCATTTGAAAGGTAATTACATGGAGAAAACATGCATGCACAGGTTAAAAGGATTTTGTTCAAAAAATCACAAATTCCATAAAAAATTCGAAAAACGCAATTGTCACAGTTCCAAAAATTTTCGAATTTCGCGATGAAAACCTATTGGGGTTATTGTCCAAAAAATATGCATCAAATTCATGTGTAATATGTGGAGTTTTAATGGATTTTGGTAAAAATTGCTTGTGTTTTCAATTTTCACCCATAGTTAAGGGCAAAATTTTGAGATTTTTTGGCCATTGCTCAAAATGTAGGAAGAACTGCATGCTCCGCAACTTTTTCTGGCTACCTCTAGTGACAATACATAATCCTGCCAAGTTTTGGCTCAATCGGTTAAGAATTCGTGGATGCCCAGGGTGAACATATATGTATATATGGCTAGTCGTGACATAGATAGCGCCACCAGCCTAAAACTGGGATGATTTCAGAGAACCCCCTCGGCCAAGCCGGTCAAGGGGGTTCAAAAATTTATGCAGTTATGAGTCTAGATTCGTCAATTAACCATTACCAGCATTGTTTTTAGGTGGACTTAGGATTTTGGGGTTCAAAAAATCGAAATTGCCCCCAGCCAGCCTGAGAGAAAATTGAAAATGAGCAATTCTTGAGTTTTACTGAAGCTTTTTGCATGATCTAAACGGCATTTGAAAGGTAATTACATGGAGAAAACATGCATGCACAGGTTAAAAGGATTTTGTTCAAAAAAATCACAAATTCCATAAAAAATTCGAAAAACGCAATTGTCACAGTTCCAAAAATTTTCGAATTTCGCGATGAAAACCTATTGGGGTTATTGTCCAAAAAATATGCATCAAATTCATGTGTAATATGTGGAGTTTTAATGGATTTTGGTAAAAATTGCTTGTGTTTTCAATTTTCACCCATAGTTAAGGGCAAAATTTTGAGATTTTTTGGCCATTGCTCAAAATGTAGGAAGAACTGCATGCTCCGCAACTTTTTCTGGCTACCTCTAGTGACAATACATAATCCTGCCAAGTTTTGGCTCAATCGGTTAAGAATTCGTGGATGCCCAGGGTGAACATATATGTATATATGGCTAGTCGTGACATAGATAGCGCCACCAGCCTAAAACTGGGATGATTTCAGAGAACCCCCTCGGCCAAGCCGGTCAAGGGGGTTCAAAAAAACTAAACATTGAGAAAAACAATGAAAATATGTTGCTGAAAATATATTATTTTGACAAAAGAATTTTATTAGTTTTCCCAGCTTTTTGTTTTTGCTACCAACAGCATTTGTTTGAATTATTTAAAGTTTTTCATACTGTACGTGTACTTTAACCTGCCATACAATTACAAATTTACAATTGTGAAAATTTTCTGGGCTCTCTTAGCTCTTTAAAGGTTCAAAATTTTGTAAGTATAATTTCATGATAAGAGTTTTAAAATTAATTTCATCACCTTATAGCCCAAGCTAGTTTCATGATAAGATGTATCAAATAAATTGCATTACCTTGATGCCCAAGCTAATTTGATTGCAAGCATTATAAAGAGACCAGCTAAGAGAGAAAAAACACTGAAGCGGAGATTCACAATTTCAGTAATTTTACTAATTGCATATTTATTTACTTGCCGATATTGTCTAAAAACCTGGGAGTTATAATTTTTTAATTTTGAAACATCAAAATTCTAAGTTTAGGGGAAAAATCCAGAAATTTCGCAAAACCCCAATAAACCTCTCAAGCCACCACCTAGGCAGATCTTTATGCAAAATTTCAGCCAATTTCATTGAAAAACCAGGGAGTTATGATTTTTTTTATTTTGAAACATTAAAATTCTAAGTTCCGGGTAAAACCCCGAATTTTTTGCAAGAACAAAAAAAAAAAAAAAATTGGCAAATAAAATGCTGGGTTTTAGTTTATATACATGAAAAATTATCCAAAGTGTACGGACAGGTCAAGAAATCGCCCTATGCTATAACATGGGGCAAAATTGACAAAAAAAATTTTGGTCCCGAATTTCGATTTAAATGGCCTAAATCGATGCTCTGTCCTCAAATACACCCAATAATACCATTTTTATGCCCAATTTCGAAATATTTTGAAATCTGATTGCTTGGAGATTTCTGTCATTTGAGTCCAATTTGAACGAAATAGTTGCAAGTCTTAATTTTCACACTACATTCAAATTGGGCATAAAAATGGTATAATTGGGTGTATTTGAGGACAGAGCATCGATTTAGGCCATTTAAATCGAAATTCGGGACCAAAATTTTTTTTGTCAATTTTGCCCCATGTTATAGCATAGGGCGATTTCTTGACCTGTCCGTACACTTTGGATAATTTTTCATGTATATAAACTAAAACCCAGCATTTTATTTGCCAAGTACCTGCCCAAGGCTTACGTTGATAAGCTCACAAATGGAAATTGAGCAGTACTGTGTTCCTGAAGAGCGGGAGGTTTTTTAGCATCAAAATTATACATCAGCAAAAATGCCCTATGCTATAACATAGGGCCTTTTTCTGGTTCTCGTCATGTTTGGGTCTATATCTCATTTGGGCCACCCCTTATTGGCAAGTTTGAACACATTTTCTGGACCAAAATTTCGCGAGAAATACGATGGCGAAGTCAAAAACCAGATTTTAAACCAAAAAATTTTGAGAAAAGTCAAGTTTTCGTGAATCTTCAAAATTTCATTTTATGCCATATATTTGCTTTTTGATAGAATATGAAATTTTTTGGTAAAAACTTTAAAAACTTTTGTCATAGTTGTATGCAGCTAATGTAAACGAATCGATCGATACCCAACATGGGTACTTTTAGCAAAAAAATGGGTCTGAAATTTGAGTTTTATGAAAAAAATCGCCAAAAACTCAAATTTTCCGACCTACAACTTGTCAGAGCTGTCCTGCCATGGATATTGAGTTTTGACACCAAGTATATTCATGAATTTTACTTCCCACATATTGTACTTTTGATTCCTATCATAAAAAAGGGGGGTCAAAAAACCATGGGTCTCGGCCCTTTGGCCCTTCGTGCTCTTCTCGCAAAACGCCTCTTAAGCTCTCAAGCCACCACCTAGGCGGACCATCGTGCAAAATTTCAGCCAATTTCATTCAAAAACCAGGGAGTTATGATTTTTTGCGCGGCCGAAGGCCGCCTGCCGCGGAGGGCAGGGCAGTCAGAGCTCCGGAGGCCGGAGGGCATGGGTGCGGAGGCCCCGGAGCGTAGCCTAGCATGCGAAGCATGCTAGGCGAAGTGTAGGGGCCGTAGCACCTGTGCCCAGAGGCCGGAGGAGCTCTGGCGCCCTGCCCAAAGCGGCGGGCGGCCAAGGCCAGCTTAAGCAGTTACCCCATTTTTGTGTCCGTCTGTCCGCATATATATATATATATATATATATGTCTGTCCCGGGCCCGTACTCCGCGGTTTTTCAATGAAATTGGCTAATTTTTTGCATGAAGGTCCGCCTGGGTGGTATCTCCAGGCCATTTTTTTGCGATGGACGTAATTTTTCGATTTTTGCCCAAAACTCAATTTTTTGATGTTTCAAAATATGAAAATTCATAAATCACTGGTTTTTCAATGAAATTAGCTGAATTTTGGCAGGTACGTCCGTCAAAGTAATATCTTGAAGCTGGCAAAAGGAATTTTCGAAATAATTATTATATCTTGATTTATAGACAAAAACCCATAATCTTGATGTTTCAAAAATTTGAACATGCATAAATCCATTGTTTTTCAATGAAATCAGCTGATTTTTGGCAGGTACATCCATCAAAGTAATATCTTAAAGCTGGCAAAAGGATTTATTGAAATATTTATTTTATCTTGATTTATAGACAAAAACCCAAAATCTTGATGTTTAAAAAATTTGAACATGCATAAATCCATTGTTTTTCAATGAAATCAGCTAATTTTTGGCAGGTACGTATCAACCATGCGAATTGAAAAGTTTTGTAACGTAGCTAGTGGTTATTACTTGTACTGGAACAAAGGCCGCGCATCTTGGCGATAGCCGATAATACCTTGTTTTGTTTTGAAACATCAAAATTCCAAGTTTTGCGAAAAAATCTAAAAATTTCGCAAAACCCTTATAAAGCTCTCAAGCCATCATATAGGCGGACCTTCATGCAAAATTTCAGCTAATTTCATTGAAAAACCAGTGATTTACAATTTTTTGTATTTTGAAACATCAAAAAGTTGAGTTTTGGGCGAAATTCGAAAAATTACGCCAAGCGCCAAAAATGGTCCCGAGGCACCGCCTAGGCGGACCTTCATGCAAAAAATCAGCCAATTTCGTTGAAAAACCGCGGAGTACGGGCATGCCACACACATATATATATATATATATGCGGACAGACGGACACAAAAATGGGGTAACTGCTTAAGCTGGCCTTGGCCGCCCGCCGCTTCGGGCAGGGCGCCAGAGCTCCTCCGGCCTCCGGGCACGGGTGCTACGGCCCCTACGCTTCGCCCAGCATGCTTCGCATGCTAGGCTATGCTCCGGGGCCTCCGCACCCATGCCCTCCGGCCTCCGGAGCTCTGGCTGCCCTGCCCTCCGCGGCAGGCGGCCTTCGGCCGCGCAAAAATTCAAAAAACGCAATTGTCACAGTTCCAAAAATTTTCGAATTTCGCGATGAAAACCTATTGGGGTTATTGTCCAAAAAATATGCATCAAATTCATGTGTAATATGAGGAGTTTTAATGGATTTTGGTAAAAATTGCTTGTGTTTTCGATTTTCTCCCATAGTTAAGGGCAAAATTTTGTGATTTTTTGGCCATTGCTCAAAATGTAGGAAGAACTGCATGCTCCGCAACTTTTTCTGGCTACCTCTAGTGACAATACATAATCCTGCCAAGTTTTGGCTCAATCGGTTAAGAATTCGTGGATGCCCAGGGTGAACATATATATATATATATATATGGCTAGTCGTGACATAGATAGCGCCACCAGCCTAAAACTGAGATGATTTCAGAGAACCCCCTCGGCCAAGCCGGTCGAGGGGGTTCAAAAATTGATGCAATTATGAGTCCAGATTTGACAATTAACCGTTGCCAGCATTGGTTTTAGGTGGACTTTGAATTTTGGGGTTCAAAATATCGAAATTACCACCAGCCAGCCTTACAGAAAAATTGAAAATGAGCAATACTCGAGATTTACTGAAGCTTTTTGCATGATCTAAATGGCATTTGAAAGGTAATTACATGGAGAAAACATGCATGCACAGGTAAAAATGATTTTGATCAAAAAAATAACAAATTCCATAAAAAATTCGAAAAACGCAATTGTCACAGTTCCAAAAATTTTCGAATTTCGCGATGAAAACCTATTGGGGTTATTGTCCAAAAAATATGCATCAAATTCATGTGTAATATGAGGAGTTTTAATGGATTTTGGTAAAAATTGCTTGTGTTTTCGATTTTCTCCCATAGTTAAGGGCAAAATTTTGTGATTTTTTGGCCATTGCTCAAAATGTAGGAAGAACTGCATGCTCCGCAACTTTTTCTGGCTACCTCTAGTGACAATACATAATCCTGCCAAGTTTTGGCTCAATCGGTTAAGAATTCGTGGATGCCCAGGGTGAACATCCTAGGGCGCGACAGCGCCCTAGTTATGAATGGGTGATCGAGTTTTTTGGATTTTCATGTCATGAGTTTGAGCTCCTCGGGTATTGCTTGAAACCTAGGACATATATATATCAATCGAAAGCTCTAGTTGAGATCTCGATGGGAAAAATCGTGAAATTTTGATTTTGGCCCTGGTATTTTAGAAATTTTTAAAAAACCTGCAAAAAATGGCATAAAAAATGACATCCCCGAATTTTAAGTGTTCTCATTTTGGAACAAAAGTGAAATTCAAAAATCTAAGAATTACGTGTTTTAGCAAATTGTTCCAGCTATCCAATGGTGTTACATTAGTCATAGGTTTTTTGGAGAAATTTCCCAATCAATTCACGTTTTTGAGTGCGATTTTGTTCGATTTTGTGCTCTACCCATTTTCTAATGTTTCATTTTTGTGAAACTGCGCAGTTTTACATGTTCCGTTTGTTTAGTGCTTCTCAGTTTAAATTGATGCTCAGGTCATTATTGGTACGGTACTATTGGCCAGCCAAATCGTAAGGTGCCTCAATGTAAATCACCATTTTCATGAAGCCTTGTTCATGTGGCGAACTCCTAGCCTTGTTCATGTGGGAAATTAAAAAATGTCTTCCACATGAACAAGATATAGACAAGGATAAAATGCTACAGCATGAGAAGCTTATGAATTTTCAATCATCAAAAAGAAATAGACAAGGATTAACACAATCGTGATTTATTTTGAATTGAATCGAGCATAAATTTTAACATGTTCATTTCATTGGTTTTGTCCATCTAAAAACTCCACTGGTCATTCATAAGCAGGCGGCAATTTTGGCACAAAAAGCACAAAAACTTTAGAAAAAGTAATAAAAAAGAAAATAACAAAAAATAAAGTAAAAATTCAATGAAATGCCATAAAATAAAATAGAAAAAATTTGTTGAATTTTTTGGAATAATAAAACTAAAATTGTAGAAAATAAACAATATCAAAATCAAATTGTAACTAGCTAAGCAAAATTAAGTTTCGCAGGCATTTGCAATATGATCAATTTTTATTGCGAATCATGCTTCCATTGGGGCATTTATTTCATCTTTTGAGGCCTAAGAATACTTAAGTTCAAAAATCAATCTAACATTTTTATTTAAAAATTGAACTTTAAATATTGATCAAAAAGTAAGCAAAAATCGACGATAAAGAAGAAATGGAATACACTGCTGAGAAAGGGTTTCTGCCATAAATTGCCGCCTGCTTATGAATGACCAGTGGAGTTTTTAGATGGACAAAACCAATGAAATGAACATGTTAAAATTTATGCTCGATTCAATTCAAAATAAATCACGATTGTGTTAATCCTTGTCTATTTCTTTTTGATGATTGAAAATTCATAAGCTTCTCATGCTGTAGCATTTTATCCTTGTATATATATATATGGCTAGTCGTGACATAGATAGCGCCACCAGCCTAAAACTGAGATGATTTCAGAGAACCCCCTCGGCCAAGCCGGTCGAGGGGGTTCAAAAATTGATGCAATTATGAGTCCAGATTTGTCAATTTACCGTTGCCAGCATTGGTTTTAGGTGGACTTTGAATTTTGGGGTTCAAAATATCGAAATTACCACCAGCCAGCCTTACAGAAAAATTGAAAATGAGCAATACTCGAGATTTACTGAAGCTTTTTGCATGATCTAAATGGCATTTGAAAGGTAATTACATGGAGAAAACATGCATGCACAGGTAAAAATGATTTTGATCAAAAAAATAACAAATTCCAAAAAAAATTCGAAAAACGCAATTGTCACAGTTCCAAAAATTTTCGAATTTCGCGATGAAAACCTATTGGGGTTATTGTCCAAAAAATATGCATCAAATTCATGTGTAATATGAGGAGTTTTAATGGATTTTGGTAAAAATTGCTTGTGTTTTCGATTTTCTTCCATAGTTAAGGGCAAAATTTTGTGATTTTTTGGCCATTGCTCAAAATGTAGGAAGAACTGCATGCTCCGCAACTTTTTCTGGCTACCTCTAGTGACAATACATAATCCTGCCAAGTTTTGGCTCAATCGGTTAAGAATTCGTGGATGCCCAGGGTGAACATATATATATATATATATGGCTAGTCGTGACATAGATAGCGCCACCAGCCTAAAACTGAGATGATTTCAGAGAACCCCCTCGGCCAAGCCGGTCGAGGGGGTTCAAAAATTATAACTCCCAGGTTTTTAGACAATATCGGTAAGTAAATAAATATGCAATTAGTAAAATTCACTCATGTAGGTTGACAATATTGCTCGGAACAGAGGCCGCGCATCTTGGCGACAGCCGAGAATACCTTGTGAATGATGTATATATGTCTTTAGTTTCAACCAATATCATAACCAATATCAATCTTGATTGTCCATTCATAACAACAAGGGTGCTGTCGCGCTCTAGAGTTCCATGAAGCTCAAACCTATTGCATGCAAGCTAGCCTGACCATCAGTTATAAAAAACTGCGCAGTTTTTCTAAATTTAAACATTTGAGTTTTTTCAATTTTGTTCAAAATTCATAATTTCACGATTTTGGCCATCGAGATCTCGATTAGAGCTTTCGATTGATATATATATGTCCTAGGTTATAATCTATATCCAAGGAGTTGTAGCTCGCGACATGCATGCAACCACCCAAAAACTCGATCACCCATTCATAACGGACTATGCTAGCTCCCCCCCCCCCCCCACTTATACTTTCCCCTCCCCCCCCCCCCCACTTATACATTCCCCCCCCCCCCCCCCCCCCACTTATATAATCCCCCCCACTTAGCCGTTGGCTTAGATTTAGGTGGAAATCCGTAGTTGTTGATGCTACATCCCCCCCCCACTTATGATGCTACATCCCCCCCACTTAAGCATATTTTGACTTTTGATGCTAGCTCCCCCCCCCCACTTAACTTCATAAGTGGGGGGGGAGCTAGCATCAAAAGTCAAAATATGCTTAAGTGGGGGGATGTAGCATCATAAGTGGGGGGGGGGGGGGATGTAGCATCAACAACTACGGATTTCCACCTAAAACTAAGCCTAAGCCTTCCAAAGCCTATGTCATGCCTAAGTGGGGGGGGGGATTGTGTAAGTGGGGGGGGATTATATAAGTGGGGGGGGGGGGGGAAGTATAAGTGGGGGGGGGGAGCTAGCATAGTCCTTCATAACTAGGGCGCTGTCGCGCCCTAGGACCATAGTTTAGACAATTGGAACCGAAAAATCGAGCTGTTAGTTCCATTGGACTTTTGATAGCTCCTTTTTGGGTCGAACTATTCTAAACTATAGTGTAAGTCCATTTTTTGGTTTTCTCTTCATTTAATGCACGCGAAAAATATGGCGTCGCTGTCAGATATCTTCGAATCTGTGCCTTGCAAATGTGTTGTTTGTTGCTGTTTCAGGAAACCTTTCATTAGAGCTTCATAACCCAATTAAAGCTTCAAAAATTCCAGTAAAGGTTTGAATCATTTTCTGAACAAAAAATAACACAACATTACAAACTCAACTAGCCATGAAAAGCGAATATTTTCCAGAAAAGACAGCTGTATCGCTTCCGAAAGAATGCATGCTCACAGCTATTCCTGTAGTAGCCTGGCAAAACGCTGGCCTTCCTGCTCCGAATGTCAGCTGCAAAGAAGCCTCTGCAAAGCGCAGATTCCAGTCCCAGTTGTACCTTGAGCCCTCCCATAAGCATCGTGGAACTGCTGTACCTCCCGCTCTGTCAGCGGCTTCGGAAAGGAGTACACTGGCTCAGCTATAATCAATTAAATATTTTAAAAAATAAGCAAAAGAGCAAAAAAAGAAAATATTTACGATTGCTGTCCTCCTGCCAGCGCCAATAGCGGCAGAAGATGGGAGCAGTGGATCCACTCTGACAGTCAAACAGGGGTAGTTGAACGCCGGCACCCAACACCCCCTCCACCAGCAACAGCACCCCTAGGACCTCCTTCATGCTTGCCTTTGCCCTTTGCCTGTAAGTCTCGGAAGCCAGTCAAAGCGTAGGTTGTATCCGGAAGTACGGACGACGGTTCTACCGGCCTGTTACTTTCCTGGAATGCCCATGCTCTGTCTGCTCCGCCACTCAAACACGTGGGCGCTTTAACTCCCGCTTTCCGCCGTGAAAAGGATGCTTTGCGACTCATTTTTCCTTCTTGAAAAAATTACGTACAAAATGCATGACGCAAGAAGCATCCATGAGAACCGGAGAATCTGATAAGGGAAGGGATGGTGGAAGGGGAAAAGGAGGGAGTGTGTGGTGAGCAAGGGTGGGCTGAGCTGGTGGAGGTCGCAGTAGCCCCTGGCGACAGTCGGACCAGGGCTGACCAGTGCTGCTTCCCTGCCCTTGTCAACCGTCGCCATAGTGCACGGCCCATACCCTCTCCTCTTCCTTCCAAATCACAATTAGCCTCCAACGGCTGATATGATCCTCTTCCCAACCAGCTAGAGCCATCTAGTTCCTTCCCAAAAGATTTCCAAGTGCTCAGGATGCAAGCCGTCATTGTGAGAGATTTGCTTCAATTCCGAAGTGAAGAAAATTTGATTTATGACCTTTAGTGGCTCCTGGGCGCTTTGGCGCTAGGCAGGGCAGAAGAGCTGGCCAATTTGACGGTGGACATCAAGAGCATGGCCAATTCAAGCGGAGTGCAGCGGATGTCGGAGGAGTGCGGGATCATCATCGCCGCCAATGCACCGCTTCAATTCACCCTCAACGTCCTCTTTGGATCCCTGAGCGGCTACAATGTCCACCTTCATATTCTAACATCTTCTCGTTTTCTACTCTACTAATTAGCGCATTCTAGATCCATGTGGAAGACAATACAAGCAGCGTAATAGTCATCGTGGACGAAAACATCACGACGGATCCACTCCAGCAGTCCTCCTTTGCCAAGGGTATTTTGAGAGCTGGGATGAGTCAGTTAAGTGGTTAGAAAAGGATTTTGTAGAGTACACGACCAGCGTGGTCATTTCCGAAGGCGTGGGGTCGATTCTGGTGACAGCATTCAACAACAACGAAAGCCAACCTGATATTTTCTACGCCATCCTCTACTCTGCTATACGAGTTGCTTGCCTGCCTATTTCCAGACAAATAGCTAGATCTATCACTTCAAACAGGCGGACAACAATTTCACAGTCATTTACGATGAGGCAGTCATGGTGAATCAAAACGCCTCCATTATAGTTCAAGACATCACCAATGAAACCCTCAACGCCGGTTCCTTAGGGCATAGTGCTTTGAAGCAGTTAAAGTTGACAGAAGGGGTTTGAAGCTTGCTCGAACGGCGTCCTGTCGATTGACGTCGGCTCCGAGATGGTGGTAGACATGGAGCCGAATGCCTTCCTTTTCTCCTCAAACGAAACCGGCGTCTACCCATTCACTATCCTCCTCAACAACGCCCTCGGCCATTTCCTTTGGTCCCAGGGAAATGTTGCTCCACTTGAGCCTTTCAATTCTGTCGTCAACTACTGGGTCGATTGAAGATCACAGTGATTGTGCCGATGGCCAACTTCACGGCAGCATTCAGCACCAATGTGGAGTACACTGCGGACAACATCACCGACATCCCTGCACCCAGTAACAACGAATGCGGCTTGGTGCTGGCTGCCTCGCGGTTGAGGCCTTTTTTCTCTATTCGATCCAAAACCTAAAAACCCCTTTGCTTCCAGCAATGCAACGATTCAGCTGAACGTGGCTGAAGGCCGTCTGCGTGAGTACCTGGTGAAAGTGGAGGAGGACGGTGGCAATATCCTCGTGAACAACGTCAGCATTCCAGTCGACCCCAACGATCCCAGCTCCTATGCCCAGAGTATGGCCGCAGATATTTTTCTTTTTCTCCGATTCACATTTCATTTCCTTAAAGTTTTAGAGTTTCAAACATTTTGATCACCTTAACCCTAAGAAAGTGAAAATTGCAACGAAATAGGTGAGAGAATATGGGACCTAAGGTTTTGTCTTTGTACCGCCGAAGGGCAAAGGCAACGTAATGGTGACAGCGGTGGCGGATGTGGAAGCAGAGAAGGACCTCTTCTGGTACTTCAACTACACTGCCATCCATGTTTCCTGCCCCTTCTGTTTCCGATTCGGCTACTAAGGAGTGACAAATCTAGGGTACCTACAACATCACCCTGGAAGCTCCTGGAAGCTCACTCCCCGGAGCCATCGTAGATATCACTGTCTCAGACATCGACAAATCCATCGACCTAGACGATCGTAAGTCTGCTATGTCTGTCGGAGCATTATATTGATTCACTACAATATTTGCAGCATGCGCTGATGGCAAGCTCTCCATGGACATGGACACCATTCTCACCATTGGTGTAGTGAACTTCACCCTGCAACTGGAAATCCCCGCCAACTACACCGAAAGCATCCTCACACTCAGCACCCTGCTCACCAACAGCCTCGGACGCTTCTACAACGCCAATGCCAGCATCGTTCTTGCCCATTGAAGCCTAGCTTTATCAGTTGTCTGACGCTTGGCTTTGTGCAGATCGAGATATCGGAGCTGCTCAGTGAGATCACTGCGACAGTCTGGACAGAGGTGGAGAGCGACAGTTTCAGCGGGCTCCAGCTAGCCGAGATTCCCAGCGACTGCGGTACTTTGGCCTCTGCCAACCGACCGCTCATCCTCCAGCTCAACGTCTCCTCTGGTCCCCCTAGCTACTCCATTCCCATCCGCCGGCACCAGAACCCTAAAGCCATTGCCTCAGGCTATCTGCTCCACTACCAGCTGGTGACGATGGAGGACGGGGTGGTGACGGGCAATGAGAGCCTCGGCTTAGGGGCCATAGACTCCAACGATCCCAGCACCTTCATCCTCAACCATACCATAGCCGAGCTCCCACGCGGCATCAACTACACGTACCAGCCTCCTTTTTTCGACTCCTTAAGACCTGACCTAACAGCTGGTGACCCTAGATTGGTGGTGACGGCGGTGTCGGGCACGGCCGGAGAGGACAACCGCCTCTGGGCCACCAGCCTCTACGGGGTCCAGGGGGACACCAACTTCACCCAGGACTTCCCCTTAACAGCCCTGGCCGGTGCTCAGCTCAGCGTCAACATCGGACCCATGCTGGTGGGAGCGGACTACACCGATGGTTCCCTTCCACTGCCTACCTTTCCGGGGCAGGAAGGATGACAGAGTTGCCAGACTGCGGCGGCGGCAACCTCTCCTTCACCATCGGCAGCATCCTCCAGTCCGGAGCGGCTCAAGGCGACATCACCTTCGATCTGGCTGCTAATGATAGCGGCCTGCTGCCGGTCACCATCCAGCTCACCAACCTGCTGGGGACATTTGTTGCGCAAAACATCACCACGGTGCAGCATCAGAGAAGCATTTTCTGACCTTACGGGATGTTTTTCTGCGCAGGTGAACATAATGGAGCCGATGGGTGACCTGAGCGTAGCAGCCTGGACCTATATTGACAGCTTCAACTATACCGGGCCTTTGCAAGTGAATGCGAGCAGTCTGTGTGGCTACCTCGTTGCTGCCGAAAAGGATCTCGTTCTGGAAATATCCGTGCCCTCTGGTTCCTCCTGTCTACTAAATCCTTTACTGGACCGATTATGCCCCTTTGCTCTGAAAGGTTCACTGCTCTACTACGAACTGCTGGTGCTGAACGATGGAGCTGTGAGCAGCACCGACATACTCAACGAAACCATCGTCCCCGGCAACCTCTCCACCTACAACCTCAACTACACCGTGCCCTCAGTTCCCCGCGGCACCAACCTCACGTCCTCCCCAAATAAAACCTCCTGATAAATCTAAGCAAACGAAAAACATGGACTGAAGTGTGGTGGTCTCGGCTCGCTCGGCAACTGCGGGAGACGAGGACGCCATCTGGGCTGGCTCCTTCTACGGCATTCAAGGGGACGCCAACTTCAGCCAAGATTTCCCCGCTCTGGTCCTGGCCGGTGCAGCCTTGGACGTCACCTTTGGACCCATGCTGGAGGAGGCGGACTATGCACCGGGTGAGCAATTGAGCATCAGTCGTCAATAAGCAGGGAATGAAAGGCAGTATATGGGCAGGATGCGGGGCGGGCAGTTTGGGCTTCTCTCTGGGCACCTACCTCCGCACCGGGATGACACAGAACCGGGCCAACTTCAGCCTCCCTGCCAACGACTCCGGCCTCCTGCCCGTCAACATCGAGCTCTCCAATGCCCTGGGGGTCTTTGTGGCCCAGAACATCACCACGGTAATTGTCTGGCTTGAGCTTGATGAGAGTGGAACTGGAAATGATTGAAGGTGGAAGTACTAGAGCCTCTGGGACCGGTGATCCTGAGCGCAGAGACCTGGCTCAGCTCCACCAGCCTGGAAGGCTACGTGAATGCCAGTGTTGCGGTCACCTGCGGCATTCTGGCTGCTGCTGGTCAGAACCTAAGCATCACCATGGACGTGGAAAGCGGTGAGGAAGATTTCTCAAATTTCAGAGCCCCTCTCAACCGCTCAAATTGAAGGAATCCCAGCATATTACGAGATGCTGGTCTCCGTGGCCGGGGCCGCCAACCAAAGCATCATTCTGGGCAACGACAGTATCGTTCCGGACAATGCCAGCACATTCCGCATCAACTACGTCACCACCATGCCGCGGGCTGAAAGCCTGACGTGAGTGATTTCGGATGGTATTGGGTGGGTTGCAGAAGAGGAGGGTGATGGCAGCTTGGAGAATAAAATACCTGATTATTGATTATCTCATAAATGACCATGATGGCAGTGTGGTGGTGATGGCGGTGCCGGCGGCGGCGGGGGACGAGGCCCAGGTGACGGTGCAGAAGTTCTTCGGCGTCCAGGGGGATGGAAACTTGAGCGACGGCGCGCTGCCGACGCAGATGCTGGAGAACACGGAGCTGAGCCTGGCCAATCTCAGTCTCGCCATGGACTGGCTCACAGACTTCGGCATGGGTAATTGGCCTGATTATGCTTGCGAACAGGTGAGAGATATGAAATTGCTCGTCACTTGCCAAGCCCAAGGAGAATCGTTTGCAAGGGTCTGCTAGAATCATAGAGAATTAGAGGGTTAACCAAAGCATACTTCAGTGTTTTAGCTACCGACGCAATAATTCAGGTCAAGGAGCTCATTGTCAAAACATCTTAGACTTGAGTGGGATATAATTCAGATTACTTTTTGAAATTTTATTACTTCCATTTTCGCCCAACTATCAGAAAGCAATAAAAAGATAAACAATCAAAAGTC
The DNA here is from genome assembly GCA_030248095.1 of Ptycholaimellus sp. GST1_10. NCBI lineage: Eukaryota > Metazoa > Nematoda > Chromadorea > Chromadorida > Chromadoridae > Ptycholaimellus > Ptycholaimellus sp. GST1_10. The sequence continues at coordinate 98,917 of JASANA010003707.1, forward strand.
ATAAAATATGAAAAAGTAAATCATGGGAAGTGGACATTTTTGTTATCACATGTTTGTGTGATATGCTGAGCACAGCATTGAAGAAAAACTGCTGAGGCAGTGCGACATATGAAGTCTGTTATCCTCGCTTTTGCTTTCCATTTGATTTGCATTATCTCGTGCAGATTAGGGTGGGCTTTTGCATCTGCCTCTCTCTCCATAGAAAAGAAAAGAAAGGTTCAAATTCCATGGCCATGGATTGGGACGCTATCTATGGAAGAGGGGATGGGGCCATGGAAGGGGAGGATCTGGATGGTCTGATCACTCCTGGCCGGCGCCCTGGCGAGCACGACGGCGACGACCGGCATGCTTGCGAGGGCGCGCTTCCATGTTCTTGTAGACAGGACGGTCCTTAGAAAAGGTACCGGGCTGAGTACTAACTATGGAGAATGAAGTAACCAGCTTACTTGCATGTTTCGAGGACGAAGCACTGGCTTCAGACGATAATCCACTGGCTGACGAAATATCCTGTCTCGTCGCTGAGCAGCAGGAGCCATGGTTGTCGTGTTACGCCTTTACCAGTGTTGTGACAAGTGGTGATCACTTGCGTACATGGTGTTTAGGTTTATGGCACCTGCAGCCAGGAAACTGGTCTGCAGGGAGATGTCTTCCTTTTGGCGCGCTTTTTCTTGGGAACGGAAAAACAGCAAAGGAACACATCACAGCCAGAGAGCAAAATCATGAAACGATGATTGCTGCACCGAATGCTTTTTGAACATAAGCATCGGAAACGAGGTGAGAGAAAAGCAAGCTCCCAAACGAAAACTCATGAAAGCCTTGGGAACATGAGAAAGATGTGAGGGAGAAGTGCGAAATCAGGCTAGAAGTGAGGAGGGCTGGGAGGGGGACCACCGTGAGGTGCTTTTCCTCCGCCGCCCCGACCTCCTTTCCCCACACTCCCGTTCCTCGCCGCCGCCTTCTTCTGGTTCTTCTTCTTGGAAGACCCCCCCTTCCCAGACTGCTTCTTGGCACCTGATGGGGGATGGACAGAGGAGTCGGAGGCGGAGGCCGCGACGGGCTGGGTCACGTTTTTGCCTCAACCCGGTCCTAGTTTCATAATTTATCAAATAATTTATGAAACGAACAGATTTATTAGATTTTGAATAAAATCTTATAAACAATTCCAAAAGGCTGATTTGATATCAAAAGGCATTATGCAAATGTCGTAGATCAAAATGCATAGTCCGAAAACGCAAACCTTCATCCTTCTTGGGGAAGTTGCGAGGGAGGACGACGGCATCGGAAGAGCCAGCTTCTCCGTGGCGAGCCGATTTGCTAGGAGTGCCTGTGTCCGCCGCCAGGTTGGCCTTGCGCTCTGCAAATCACTCCCCACTCTCCGCTTAGTCTTCAAGCATCAGAAAGGAGTTAGCATACTTAGGGCGGCGGTGGCCTCGGCGGCCACGGACCCGTCGGTACCCTCGGCGAAGGTGCGCTGTAGGTGCGCCCAGCCACTGGGCTTGGAGGGCGAGGACTTGGAGTCTTCCTTGTCCGCCTCCTCCGGCTCCGGGTCGGACATCAGCGGCTCGTCTGAACAGACGACAGGCAGATGAAACTCTGGATTAGGACTGCAGACAACCTTCAGCTCGATTGGCGCGGTCCAGTCGCTGTAGATCCTGCAGCAACCCAGCACAATACTCACCAAAGACTGGCAGTATCGCTATAGAGCGCAACTGCAAAGGTAGGAGGTGAGAATAAAGCGTACTTCGGTCAGTAGGGCATGGCGAGCTTTGCCGCGATGAACCTGGGCACCCTCGGTGTACTGGCAGAAGGCGTCCTCGGTGGCTGTCACTGGGGCGGGCTTGAGGTAGCGGAGGTCCTTGGAAACGAGGGCCTTGGCTCGAACACGCCATCCGTCTCCCAGCCAGGCATTCAAAATGGCTTGAAAGCCCGGCAGGTCCCACTTGAAAACCGGCAGCAGCCTTCTAGAGCAATCTAGAAAACTGCTATAGGGAAACCTTGACGCCGGCGAAGAGCACAACGCCGGGTACCTTGTTGTCCACCTCGACGGGCAGCGGCTCCCCGGAGTAGGCCTCCACCAGGCGCAGCTCCCAGTTCAGTCCGTTCACCAAACGCTCTGAACACTACCCAACCTCATTTATGCCTGTAGGGCAGAGAGGAGTGGGAAAGGGAGGACCTTCAGCCTTCGTGCGTCCGCGCGTGAGCTTGAGGTCGGTCTGGACGGCGGGGGTGACCTTGCCCTGCAGCTTCTCCTTGGTCAGCATGGGCTGACGGCAGAGAAGGTAGTCGCAGTGCACGCGTGTGATACGGAACCACAGCGTGCCCAGCGGCTTGCTGCAATGCAAGGGTACACATCCGCCTGCAAGCCAACAACCAGCATAAAAGCAGCAACCAACCGGGAGCTCCAATTGTGCTGGATGGAGGATGCGATGGCGTGGCCCACGTGGTTGCCGAAGGCGCCCACCATCACCTGTAAACGCCATCACAGGGTCTAGCTGAAAAGACCAGGAATAGTCAAAAGGGTACGTAGCGGAGCCAGTCCCTGGCCTCCTTGCGCGCCTTGTCAGGACTGCCGGTCTTCGGGTCCAGAAGGGACTCGGGGACACCCGTCACCCCGATCACTTCACGAGCGGCTGTCAATCAAAAAATTGACGCCTACCCAATTGAAGTGAGAAGGGAACCTTCGGACTGCATCTGCTCCAGACGGCGGAAGCTACAGCCCATCGAACGCTCCACCTGTAGGAGGCGAGCGGAGAGAGCGGTGTTGTAGTGGAGCTGGCCAGCCAGAGCCTGGTTGGAGCGCTGGAGATGCTCCTGAATACCCTGACTGCCCTAGAAGGCTAGGATGGGATCGAAATATGCCGACCTCTAGGACGGCGATGTGACTGACTAGGGCGGGGAGGAACTTGGAGACCTCCTCGAAGTTGTCCACCTCCATCACCGGGCGGTCGTAGGAGAAGCGCGGCACCTGGAGCTGGGCCACGTCCCTGAGATCCAGCCCGGCGGACGGAGTCTGCTTTGGATCTCAGAACCAAGTCATTCCTCAAATCATCTGAAAAGAAGATTTGTGGAAAACCGCCTGCTGAGCGCTGTCGGAGTAGCATGGCCTCCTTGCAATGCTTGATGAGGGCCACCGTCGGCGGCGGAATGCCCCGCGGGTCCACAGGCTTAGCCTCAGCCATCGCAGCAACTAAGCTGTTCAATCACCTCAGACACTCCTTCTCTTACGAAAGCGAGTAGACACCACAATGACGGGGCTGCGGATTTGGGAGGGAACACCTTCCCCCTGCGCACTTTTCTGAAAAAATGCGCACCCCAGAATAGCAATTGCTACTCTGCGCTCAATCCAGCCTTACCAAATCAAAGTACCAAAACGACCATCTCCTGATACTGAAAAGCAATCATGAAAATGAGTCAACAAAGAGCCTTGTTAGGCCGTTTTCCTAGGGGCCCGAGGGCCGCCGAAGATTACGGCAACCGCGCCTCTGCCGTTAATGGGCGGGCGGCAGTTGGTCATGCAGTCCAACCGCGGGCGACGCCTTCTTCAGCTGCTGCTCCACCAAGAGCACAGCGACCAACCGGAAATGGAGATGCACTTAGGCAGGACATCTCCGTCAACGGAACAGTGACTGACAAACCCTCAGTGGTTAAGTCAGCCACATACTATGGGCGTAAAGGGGAGCTACTAAGCCAAGAGGAGATCCCACTCCTGTTGGCCAAAGCTGAATCAGCAAATCCGTGCCACAGATGCAGTACCTGTCATCTGTGGGAGCCAAGGAGGGGTACACTCCTTGTGCCAGGTTCTGAGTACAAAAAACTGATACCCAGACCGGCAACCGCGGCAAATTGCAAAAGCGAAAGAGTTATTTATCTCTTATCGTGCAAAGAGCCGAATTGTGGAATGAAATATGTCGGTCAAACGAAAAGATGTTTGAAAGACAGGATTGGACAACATATGAGCAATATTTTGAATCCTACTCAAAATAATTTGCTCTATGCCCACTTCAAAAGCGCGCACGGAAAGGTCTGCCAACCTTCCGTGTTGATTTTGGAGAGCTGCGACCCAGCGGAAAGCCTGGATGAAGTCGAAAACGACTACATCCTAGCGCTAAACACTGTTCACCCGTGGGGGCTGAACAGTAGCGCGAAAGGCTTCGGCACTATCAAAAGGGATACAGATCCCTACGATAGACGCAAAAATCCTTGGTTCAGAACCAAATTCAACTGCCCCATTAAGAAATGGGCCAGTTCGAAACGAGGTCACAAAAAAGGCTGTTCTAACGAGTCAACAGCAAATTTTCGAGACAAATGTGTTTTCATTAAAACTCATAAATTCAGGATCGGGTCTCTACTTAGATTCTTTAAAAGTCAAAAAAGAATCGAATTAGAGAGCCTGGCCAAAAGACTACTTTTGCAAGCAGATCTGTATGGATACCATACATATCAGCTAACTGCAAGCTACCTGACTTCTACCTTCGGATCGACAAAATCCGGTGGTGAAAAGAAACTGGCTAAATTTAGAGTGCGTTTCCAATATGAAAACGCTTTCTCTGAGATAGCCAATCCTGGGAAAATCCTCGCTAAAGCAAAGCGAGGATTGGGTTTGAACACGGAATCAGTACAGTTCGTGATCATACCGCCAAAACCGCTAGGGAGCTACCTGCTAAATTATAGCAGGTTCCTAAAAGACCTAACTAAGGACGAGCTACAAAGAATTTGCAGCTCGACCTGCCTCTGCGCTAAAGCTCCAAGCTTTTCATTGGTTAACGGCCATGTAAACACGGGGAACTTTAGCTGGCTTCCGGAGGATGCGCGTTTAGTTCTCGAAAAGGGAACTAAATTCCGCCCACATACCTCCTCTGATTCTGCAGCAGCTATCACTAGCTGTACAGATGCTCTGGAGGAAATGCTCGGGATACTCCACGATAAACAGATCGTGGACGATCAAACCCTTGGCAGACTAAGAGCTAGTCTGGACAAGGCCATGCGCCAAATTGGTGATAAATTCACCAAAGATGCGCAGAGATGGATCCAATATGCGACAAACTGTTCCCTGACAGTGCGAGGGATCAGTAACGCAAAAAAGCTCCACGACAACTACGTTGTCACCCCCGTCGACAAAGCGGCTACAAATTTTGCACTTATGTGCAAAAAAGGGTATGTCGAGCGCTTGTGCGAAGAAATGGGAGTTGCCTGCGTCCAAGGGGACTTTGCGATTGCAGGCAACGAAACATACCTCCCTTCTGACAAATCAGAGGAGGAACTAGTCCAGGAGCACCGTCTTAGCTTAAAAAGCTACACGGGCAAAGACCTAGAAGAAGCCAATGCCACGATACCCTGTATCTGGCATAGCCCAAAGTACCACAAAAATCCTCCGAAAGCCCGCTTCATAGCAGGAGCAAAGAAAAGCTCTACGAGACCTCTTTGCATGCTTTCGACCAGGATTCTCAGTAGCATAAAAACTCACTGGCACTGGTATTGCTCAAATATCGGCGAGCAGAAAGGGTTGAATCTGAATTGGAGCGTGTCAAGCTCCATGCAGGTCAGCCAAATGCTTGACACAATGGGGAAGGGTCGTACAGGGCGTCTCTCCTCAGCAGATTTCAGCACGCTGTTCACAGCCTTGGAACACGAGCTGATAAAGAAGAAGCTGTACGAGATCTTCGACATCATCTTCAAGAAGTACAAGTATGTCTCGCTACGTGGCTACTTGCACAATGAAGAGAGCAGAGCATCAACTTCGCTTGATGTCTCTAGCCTAAAAAGTATGATTTCCGAATTAACGGATCAATCATACGTCAAATTCGCCGGCATCTGTTTCCGACAGATTAAAGGCGTCAGCATGGGAGCAAGCTGCAGCCCAATAATTGCAGACTTAGTGCTCTCCAAAATGGAATTCGATTTCTGTACGAAACGAGAGAACTTCACCGCGGCAAAAACTCTCCGACACTGCAGAAGATATGTCGATGACATTCTGGCAGTCAATACGGAGGTACTCCAGAGTAGATTTCTTGAAATCTACCCACGGTCACTTCCTCTTCAATTTGAGGACGCCAAAAACGGGTGGATGCACTTTCTCGATCTGGATATCGAGCAAGGGGGGAAAAAAAGAAGGCTCTACGACAAACGGAGAGACTTCAACTTCACTGTTCTGGCACTTCCTTTTAAGGATAGCAACCAGAGCAGCCAGATTGGCCCGAATGTCCTGTTTAGTCAAACTATCAGGATAGCTAGGGCTACGAATACTTGGGAATCTTTCGTAGAGGATATAAAGATTCTCAGGACAACTTTCACCGAAAGAGGCTACGGAAAAGGGGAGATTAGCAGAGCTCTCAGGAAGCTCTCCATCACCTACCCGTACCTCGCAGCACACATGAGCGGGTATACTCGCTCCAAATGGTTATCACTAGATCGGATCTTGTGATCGCATACTGGCTGGCCAGAGAGGTGATTCATTATTCACTTTTCGCCGACTCCAGCGGGCTTACACTGATGAGCCACCCCGCTCGGGTCTGTAATTAAATGGCGAAACCCGAGACACGCCAATTGGCACTGCGCCACTTGGCGTTTCTACCAGTGGCTGTGAATGGATACTTCTATTCACAGCCGTTCTGGAAACTCTTCTTAGAAGAGTATTCAGTCTGGCACAAACAGACTGTCACAAGGACGGCTTCTTGTCATTTTGACAAGATTCCCGCGAATGCATTAGCATCTGGTTTGATCACCTCCATTTTTGATGACAATGTTTAGTTGCTGTTCTGGAAAAGGCGCCCATGCTTCCTTATTTGGCCCTGCTCAGGATTCAGTGAGCTACTTTAGAATTTACATCAATCGGCTTGGCTATATTGAGATTTCAATGGCTTAAATCAGCTGCCGGCAGTGTTATACTGTTATCATAATTGTGTTCTGTAGTAAAAGCTTGAAACATATAAGTTTGTTGTAAAATATAATTAGGCTTGAAAAAGGTGCGGCGTGCTTCAGAGCATGTAGCTCAGTTTGGGGCAAAGCTGGCGTTATTTTCGTTTAAGGCAGTTCATTCGCAACGTTAGAGCAAAAAACTGCATTGCAAAAGCTTATTTTCAGCTCAAACGACGTGTCAACGTAAACTCACTTCTGAAATTAGAAATACTTCTTGCGTCGGCATATTTAAATTATTAAACCACCGCTAACCCTCTAGTTCTCTATGCTACAATGCATGTTTTAAGACGTATGCACTCATGAATTCGTATGAATACGTATGAATTCAATGATTACTAGAAAATTAAATGATGACAGTGACAGTAAACAAGGTATTATCGGCTATCGCCAATAGATGCGCGGCCTTGTTCACCTTGTGACGCATTGGAATGAATAATAAGCAAGTCAGCTCAATAAATGCTACAATGACAAACAAAAGTAAAATGCCGCAAATTGATCTAGGTCTATTTTGGGTTTCTGAGGCATTTAAATGATAAACAGCAATCTAAATAATAATCAATAATTAATACAAGTAAAATTTAAATTTTCGAAATATTTCCGAATTTCAAGGTCTCCATTTTCGAGGTTTTTTGACCATAAATCAAGAACCAATCAAAATGGCGTCGATCCCACAAAAACGTCCCGAGCCACTACCCAGACGGACCTTCATGCAAAAAATCAGCCGATTTCGTTGAAAAACCGAGGAGTACGGGCTCCGGAATCACAACCTCATATATATATATATATATATATATATATATATATATATATATATATATATATATATATATATATATATGCGGACAGACGGACGAAAAATGGGGTAACTGTATAAGCGGGCCTTGGCCGCCCGCCGCTCCGGGCAGGGCGCCAGAGCTCCTCCGGCCTCCGGGCATGGGTGCGGAGGCCCCGGAGCGTAGCCTAGCATGCGAAGCATGCTAGGCGAAGCGTAGGGGCCTCCGCACCCATGCCCGGAGGCCGGAGGAGCTCTGGCTGCCCTGCCCTTCGCGGCAGGCGGCCTGCAGCCGCGCAAAAATCTAATCCAAATTTTACAATTTTAGTTTGACAAAAACAAATTTTGAGTCAGTGTTTCGAAAGCAAAACGCTCAACTTTGCAAAAATATAAACCTAAAAAACGCTCTTTATTATGGTTACTTAGCAAAAAAGTTGGCTTTATCAATATCATGAAAACGTTTCAGCAAATACATCTAAGCATCTCTGTTAAAGGCTTTTTTCCTTTTCATTGCTCATGATTTCCTCTTTTTAGTAAACCGTAATCGGAAAAACTGACCACAGATTGCGGAAACGGGTCACTGGACGTTGAGCTGGGCAGCTTCAGCCTGGCCGGCATCCGGGACGCAAACACCACCATCAACTCCGGCAACACCACCGGCCTCGTCAACTTCACCCTCACCTACACCAACGGCCTCGGAACCTTCCTCTACACAACTCCTGTCCCCCTTCCCCCATTCCCTTCTGTCATCGCTCAAGAATCCTTTTCAGGTGATGATAGCAGAGGCGCTTGGCCCAGTGTCGCTGACCGCGGAGACCTGGGTAGAGCGGGACGGGGTGGCGGGCTTTGAGAACACTTCGATAGTCTCCGACTGCGGGCTCTTGGCAGCTGCAGAGCAGCCTCTTCAGCTTACTCTCACTGTCTCCGAAGGCAGTCTGGCCTACTACCACATCTACACCTCCATCAACGGCAGCAGCAACCAGACCTTCATACTCGGCAATGACTCCATCGCAGCCGGCAACATCTCCACCTACACCCTCACCTTCAACACCACCATGCCCAGAGGACTATCCCTGGAGTTGGCCTGTTTTTGGATTCATAAGGGGAGATATGGGAAAAAGAGTTTTGTGGTAGGATTGCCGTCATCGCAGTCTCCGCAGTGGAAGGTGATTCGGATGAAGCAGCCGCCATTCTACTTTTCGGCGTCCAAGGGAACAGCAACTTCACGCACAATCTGCCCAACGCCACCCTGCAGGACACCGATTTGGACATCGAAATTGGGCCCATGGATTTGCTGACGGACTTCGCACCCGGTATATGAGCAGATCCGAAATTGATGCTGAACTATGGTGCAATTCCCAGGCTGCGGTGGCGGTGCACTGAGTGTGGACTGGGGCACTCTGACCTTCGCCAATCTGACCAGCAGCAATGTGAGCGTGAACTCGGGCAACGTCTCCGGCCTTATCCCCGTCAACATCACCTACACCAACGCTCTCGGCGTCTTCGTGTACTCCACAACTGTTATAGCCCTTTTTCCTGCTCATTAAGGGGCCCGCAAATGAACGGGTCGAAAGGTGGAAGTGATAGAAGCACTGGGCGAAGTGGGCCTGAGCGTCCTCACCTACATCAAGAGCGAGAGCCAGACAGGTTGGGTGGAAGCAGTGGTGGAGTCGGAGTGCGGCCTGCTTGCCTCCGCCGATAAAGAGCTCACCCTGCTCATCAATATCTCTCAAGGTCCATCTAGGCCATTTCTCGCCTCCCTTCAGTCCCACACAATCATTTCTCCGTAGGACGTCTGCTGCACTACGAGCTCCTCATCAGCGTCAACGGGAGCGCCAACCTGAGCACTGTCCTCGGCAACGACTCCAGCATCCCCGACCAACTCATCACCCCCGGCGACCCCGCCACCTACGCCATCAACTTCACCTACCTCCTCCCTAGAGGACTCATTGTCCGGTTAGGGATAGGCGATTCTCTTAGCCTCAGCTTGCCTCAATTGCTTCTATAGACTGGTGGTGCAAGCAGTGGCGGAAGTCCCCGGGGACATGGACCAGTTCAGCGCCATCCAGCTCTTCGGCATCCAGGCGGACGCCAACTTCAGCCACAACTTCCCGCCCAGTCTCCTGCAGGGCGAACCGTTCCAGCTCACTCTAGGACCAATGCTGCCTGACACGGACCTGGCTCCCGGTTCATGCGCCTCCTATGCTTTTTTTTGGACCAACCCAGCTGGCTGACAAAGGCTGCGGGAATGGCTCGCTGAGTCTGGACTTTGGGCAGACCTACGACAACCTCACTGAGCTGGCCAATGTAAGCCTGGCCACGGCCAACCTCAGCGGCCTTGTGCCGGCCAGCATTCGCCTCAGCAACGCCTTTGGAGTGTTCCTCATGGACAATATCACTGTGCTCGCCCTTGCGCTGGCTTGTGAAAGGAAGGAGAGAGAAATGCAGGTGGAAATTGTGGACCGGCTGGGTGAGCTGACCTTGGTAGCGGAGACCTGGCTCAACTCTACGGAAGTTACTGGCTGGGTGAATGCAAGCGAAGAGTCTTTTTGCGGTCTGCTGGCATCAGCTGATCAGGAACTCAGGCTTCAAATTGGCGTTGGCTCTGGTCTTTCATTTCTTATCCATCCAATTTTATTTCAACTTTTTCAAGCTTGCGCTTGTCAGGATACCTGAGCCACTACGAGATCCACATTTCGGTGAACGGAACCGCCAACGAGAGCATCATCCTGGGCAACGACAGCATCATAGCCGGCAACCTGTCCACCTACAACCTCACCTACACCTATCTAATGCCCCGCGCTCGCACAGTCTAGTTGACCTCTCCTCATTGCTCTTCCCCAAATCCCCAACCAACATGGCTCCCCACACCCAGTCTTATGGTGACGGCGGTGACTGCAACCCTCGGCGACAGTAATCAGATCGAGATTCTCCAGTTCTTCGGCATCCAGGGGGACGCCAACTTCAGCCACAACCTCCCACTTCAGGTGATGCAAGGCCAGGACATCCCGCTTCTGCTCGGACCCATGGACGAACTTCATGACCTTACACCTGGTCTATTTGCCTGAAACCATCGCATCCCATCGAAGAAGAAAGATGTTGGCATTTAGGCTGTGGTGCGGGTAATCTGACCTTCCAGTTGGGCGATTTCTTATTGAATATGAGCAGTCTCAACTACACCATCGTCACGGCCAACCTCAGTGGCATCTACAACGCAACCATTTCCCTCAGCAACGGCCTAGGGACCTTCGTGAAAGACGGTCTTCAGGTATTGTCCGCTATTTGTGTTTGCCGGTTCCCAAGTTGTTCCCCTTTTCAGATAGAAATAGTGCCCATGCTGGGTCCATTGGAGCTGAGTGCTGAGACCTGGATCGACTCCTACAACTTCACCGGCTTCACAAACGCCAGCACTGACAGTACCTGTGGTCTTTTGGTCTCCGCTGAAAACGAGCTGAGAATCAGCCTCAATGTGGCACAGGGTTGCCCTTCTTTTGTTTGCCTCCATTCAATCAGTCAATCATCCTCAACAGGAATGCTGAGCTACTACGAGCTGTTGATATCCATAGACGGGGGCGCCAACGAAAGCGTGATCCTGGGCAATGACACAATTATCACTGGCAACGTCTCCACCTATGCCCTCAACTACTCCTTCCCAAGCGTGCCCAGAGCTCAGAGCCTCACGTAAAGAAATCCTCCCGAAATTCTGCCATCGGATGGCAATAGCTGCCTCACAGGCTCATCGTAGTGGCCGTGACTGAGGTGGAGGGTGACATGAGTCAGGCCGGCGGCCTCAAGTTCTTCGCCGTCCAAGGCGACTCCAACTTCACGCACACCTTCCCCCGGCTGCTCTGGCCGAGAGCAACATGACGCATCTCTCCATCGGTCCCATGGACTACACGCACGACTATGAGCCTGGTGCGACAGGAGGAAATGAGAATGGAGAAAGTTAGGCCGATGAATGGAGAGGCTTTGAGGTTGCGGCGAAGGGACTCTGATGCTGGAGTTTGGCGATTTGTTGGGAGTAGGCTACGCGAGCCCCAATTTCAGCCTCAACTCCGGCAACACTACTGGATTCATCCCACTTACTGTGCAGTTCGACAACCCTCTGGGCAGTTTCTTTGTGCCTAACCTCACCCAGGTCACCTCCTTCCAACCTCGGAATCGTTACCTCAGAGGCGAGAGTTGCAGGTGGAGATTGTGCCTCGGCTGGGGCCTGTGGAGATGGAGGTTTTCACCTGGATCGATTCCATCGACTACACTGGCTTCGTCAACGCCAGCGTTTCCGCTTCATGCGGCGTATTGGCATCCGCTGACAACGAACTCCTGATCAGTCTCAACGTGGCCGAAGGTTGCAGTCTTATTCTGTCGACAATTCATAGCTAGCTGCTTTTAAGGCATGCTGAGCCACTACCAATTGACAACATCAGTTGATGGTGGCGTAAACGAGACCATCATTCTGGGCAATGACTCTATCATTACCGGCAATGTCAGCACCTACGCTCTCAACTACACCATTGGCAGTGTCCCCAGAGGCCAGAACTTTTCGTAAGTCTTGTCTGGCCTGAAATTCCGAAGCAGAAGAGAGGATTTTGCCAGGCTGTACGTTGCGGCAGTGACGGAGGTGGAGGGGGACGAGAATACCTTCGAGGCCGTCCAACTGTTCGGCGTTCAAGGCGACGCCAACTTCACGCACAACTTCCCCAACAGCTCCCTCGCTGAGACGGAACTGGCAAACCTCACCATCGGTCCTATGGACTATACCTATGACTTCGACAGCGGTCTTTTTTTCCATGGCTGAGATGGAGCAGAAACCGTCAAGAAAGACTTATAGAATGTGGCAATGGCTCGCTGATGGTGGACTATGGAGGAGCCCAAAGAAACATCTCCAGCCCCAACTTCAGCCTCAACTCTGGCAACACCACTGGCTTCATCCCCCTTTCTGTGCAGTTCCACAACCCTCTGGGAAGCTTCCATGCACCAAACCTTACCCAGGTCACCTGCTCAACTAGGAGTTGTTCCCTCAATGATGAGTGTTGCAGGTGGAGATTGTGCCTCGGCTAGGGCCTCTGGTGTTGGAAGTTTTCACCTGGACCGATTCCATTGATTACACTGGCTTCGTCAACACCAGCGTTTCTACCGCATG